>CALSCQ010000856.1:0-10439 GCA_943704525.1 Pigoraptor vietnamica
GGGGGGGGGGAGGTAAATAATAAATAAACATAGAAAACTAATGGGTTGAGTAGGCGTCCGTACGCGAACGCCATAACAGAACAGTTTGACCGCTTCTCCGCGATGCTCCAGATGTCCAGAGCCTAGACAATTGTCGCTCTTCGCAATTCCCATACCGTCAACAAGCACGCATACGTCACACACAAACCACAAACATTCACACACGCACACACACGCACACACACACACACACACACGCACGCACACACACACGCACACACACACACACACGCACACACACACACAAACATACACACACGCACACACACGCACACACACACACACGCACACACACACACACACACACACACACACGCGCACACACACACACACACAGATACACACATAGAAATCGAAGACAAAACAATCATCAACCCACGCGATCAGGTTCGCATGGCCCGCGTGCTCCCCCGCCGCATCCCCCTCGTCGGCGCCCTCGGCAGCCGCGGCGCCTCCATCCCCACGACCGGCCCTCTCCCCCGGCCCACCGGCCGCCGTGGGCTCCGTGGCCACCTCGAAAGCGGCCGGTCGCAGCATCATCGACAGGAGGTTTTGCAGAAGCGTGTTGACGCCCATTGGGTTCACGAGGGCGTCGTCGTCACCCATCCCGAACTGGAGCCCATCGCCACGACCGCTTGATTGCCTCCGGCTGCGCGATGTTGGGCAGAAGGTCAACAGAATGCGACCGCTTAATAACGACCGCGCTCTTCGCACTACACAAGAAGCGCCAAACCAGCCCACAATACACGCGCACAATACACGACACAAGTCGGGTGAAGAATAAATAACCAGCGGCCATGCTTCCACCCTGCGCTCGTCGTGCAACTCACAAGGGCTGGCGAGCTTCTTCCACCTCGTCCGCCTCCATCTCCTCCACAAACTCGCTGCCACATCGCGCACACGCCGGTGGCCCTCCATGCTGCTGCACGACGTCGACGGGTTCGCTGCAGGCGTGGCAGAAGTATCCCGTCGCCATGCTCTGCTGGGGAGCGGGCTCCATCGCGCCCGCCCCTTCGGAAAGGGAACACAAGCGAAATATGGAGGCCAATGTTCACACTGCGCTGACGCAAACACGACCCTGCGAATTAGAGCGCCTGGGGGTGAGTTTCATGCTGACAGTTGCCGAAGGGCCAAGAGATGGCGGGAAGGAAGTGCGATAACTTACAGACGACGGTAATCAAAGGAGAACAGCGCGTGGCGGAAACTGGCACTAACCTAGCTGAAAGGCCCAAAGCTGAAAGGCCTTTAGTTCCCGCTCGAAGTTATCTCGAGGAAGCCGCGTGAAACGACTGCTACGCACAACAGTCACCAATATCTTTGACCGTGAGACGACAGCGCACTCTCGCGTCGCAAGGCGCATGCAGAGAGCCTGCGTGTGCGTTGTCGCGAACCAGTAACAGGCACAATTCCTTCCTCAGAGAAAGCCGTCACAGTCATGCGTGTTAAAGTGCAACGTGTCATATGATCGTCTGAATTTTGCAATTCGTAATTCGTGTAATTCGTAATTCGTAATTCGTAATTCGCAATTCGTTATTCGTTATTCGTTATTCGTTCATAGTATATCAGAAGGGCTGGCTTTAGAAGTTGAAACAAAAGAAGAGTTTCGGTGGGCTAATACATGAGTTGAGTCTGCTTCTATTGTCGATCATTTTCTTCGGCATCCCACGGCAATTTATTCGCGGCGCAGTCTGAATGATGCCCGGCCCGTGCTCCGTGTTATGCAGGCGGCCGCTTGCGACGGCAAAGGCTGGAAAGGCTACCGCGGCGAGCCCTCCAGGTAGCGGCCACAACGTTGGCAAGCGCACGAAATCGCCGGCAAAACAGGGCGGCGGCCGTGGAAAAGGACGAGGCGGATCGTCAATGTTCAGAAGTTAGAGAACAGTGTCGTGACAGAGGGCACGGAACAGCGGCGCATCGCAAAGAAAAACGCCAACTGAAGAAGAAAAGAGCGAGTTGCATCAGATAAAAAAAGAGTGATAGCGCTCCGGCTGCACGTCAGTGAGCTTCGGAAAAGGTGCATGATAATTAGTACCGTACTTGAAGTGCGTCGAATGGAAGCATGCATGTCCTTGATGCGCGGCTCGCCTTCAAGTTCGCTGAAGCGTGTGTCGACTGAATTGCACGTCGAGTCGATGAAAGTGCACGTTGGATGGAAGTGCGTCGAGCCGGTGAAACTGTGCACATCGCCTCGAAGATCGAGTGGGAGTGTGCGTCGAGTGGAAGTGCGTGCCGCCTCGAAGTATGTGTCGTCGTGATGGTGGAAGTGCGCGTCACCTCGAAGTGCAAGTCGCCGTCCGGGAGCAGTGGAAATGCGTGTCGAGTGGAAGTGCATCGAGTGAAGTGCGCGTCGCCGAGGAGTGCACATCAAGCGCCAAGTGGAAGTGCGCGTCGAGCAGGAGTGGGCGCCGCGTCGCGTCTGAGTGCGTGTCGCCTTGAAGTACGCGCCGCCTTGAAGTGCACGACGAGAGGAAGAGTGCGTCAAGCCGAGGTCGAACGCGACAAGAATGAGCGCTCCAAGGATGAGCGCAACAAGCCGAATGAGCGCACCAAGGATGAGCGCAACAAGCCGAATGAGCGCACCAAGAATGTGCGCAACAAGGAAAAGAGCGACAAGGGAAAGAGCGACAAAGTCTCGCACCAAGGGCGAGCCGAGCGCGACAAGGGCGAGAACAGCAAGGGTAAGCGCGGCGGGCGAGCGCGACTAGGTGGAGCACAACAAGCTAAGGTACACGGGCCGGCAGAGGAACAGAGAATGCCGGTGTCACATGCACGGCAACACCCCTGACCACCTTCAGCGAGGCCCATCGCTTTGGCAGACGAGCCTTAGATGTCGATGTCGAGCGCAAACTCTGAAGGACCTGTGGAGACGGCCATAAGAACACTGCCGGAGGCGAAATTCAAGAGACTAAGGCCTACAGGACCCACACGCGGGCACAGGAACAGGGCACGCATGTGTGTGCACGCGCCCGGCAAACAGAGACACGTGCTCAGTGGGGTGTCATATGACAGAGGGAGCATAGATCGCACGGCGTCTGCGCATCAGGCGCTCTGCAGTGCTATGCACTTGGCGCGAAGGCCTGCGGACAAGGGCGAGTGCGGCAAGGGTGACTGGGACAAGGGAGAGGAGTGCGAGAAGGGTGAGTGCAAGGAGGGGCGAGTGCGACAGGGGTGAGCGCAACGACACGACATAAACTGCAAGACTGAGACAGCAGTTCGCGGCAAGAGCGAGCGCAACAAGGGGGAGCAGCAAGGGCGAACAAGGGCGAATGCAGCAAGGGCGTGCATGTCAAGGATGAGTGCGGCGACAACGGTGCCAAGGGCGAGTGCGGCATTCCTGTACACGGCGATAAATTCCTCTCGGTGACATGGCCCGGACATGCGACACAATCGTGCCGTCTGGACAGTAGAGCTGATCACTGCGACATCCTCACTGTTCAGCCGTTTCGGCTTCTTTCTGGGTTCTCTTATTTCCACACTCGTGGCGCTCTGCACCATGTCGTAAGTAAGCCGCCTGTGGTCGTATGTACTGCGTCCTCCCTCCAACTTTGCGCCGACTCTTTTACATCTTTCTTTACCGACTGGAGCGGCACTGACAAGCCCCCGTCGTCATCCCACCCGCTGAACGAGTCAGCCACAAACTCGAGCAGCGTGGGCACATCCGCCCTATCACCCTCCTTCGCGCAATCCATCTTGTCGAGGACGCGGTTGATGCGCACGTTCACAGCAGCGCCCCGCAAAACCCGGCGGAACGCCTTGCCAAGCGACCACACGTCCGACAAAACGCTGGCGCCCTTTCCATCGGCCACCTCAGGCGCCATGTATCCCTGTGCATGCCAGACGACACGTGGGATAGCCTCAGCAGACTGTGACCCCATAGGCAGGTGACCAGACACACAGCACACACCTTCGTTCCCACACGACCCAAGGCACGCCCGTGCTGCCCAGGACGCTCGGCAGTGTCGAAATCGATGAGCACGAGGCGCCTTTTCCCGTAACTTTCAACAACCCGAAACACATCCGGTTTGATGTCGCGATGAAGGAAACCGGCACGATGCACAGCACCAAGGGCGTTCAAGGCATCCCGAAGGAACTCAAGCGCCTGTAGGTGCCCACGTAATACACCGAACGTCAACACACGGCACCAGACAATTCTCACTAGTTCGCCCGCACGGGGCACTCCGTGGCTGTACGCACATATCCACCACCACGCACCTCCTCGGGCTCCAGTGGAAGGTAGTCGAGCAGCGCAGGGAGCCAGGGCAGCAGGAGCGCATACACGCCGTCTCCTTTCTCAACGGCCTCCGCGTGGACAATGTTCGGATGCTCGCAGAGCGCACTAAGCACGACCAGCTCCATGTCCCTCCGGTACGTCTTCGCGCTCCCCTTAACGACAAGGCATAACGCGCGCCCATCATGGGCGAAAGCCTTCCAAGCTGCCGTGCACGATGACTGCACAACATTCGAATCGTAAGGTACAGGTTTCACGGGGACCGCAAGCCAGCAAATTACCTTGTAGACAGAGGCACCGAGTTTCACGTTCATATGACTCGAGCACTCGCGTGCAAAGTTCCAGAAAAGGCCTTTGAAAACGCAAGAATGCGGTATTATATATGTAAGTATTGCAAGACACTGACATCCAGCCACATTGTGCGATTAGACAGAAAAACATTAAAACGTTCAAACACGCACGTACGCCGGTGCACACGTGTGAGTGCACACTCACTCGCGCCATGCACAAACTGCAACATATAAAAATATATATGTACATGCGCATGCACGCGCACATTCGCAATTACTCACGAGCACATGAACACATAGCATACACAGAGCCAAAGAGTAAAAGGTGCACTCACCTATGGCATCCACGGCTCCGTCGTGCGCGCGCTGGTCGCTGAGGCGTCCGCGCTCGGAACTGGCCACGCCACCCCCGCCGCTGTTCCCTGTCGTGTTGCCGTCGCCACGGGTGGTGCGGCCACCATCGGTCTGCCGCTTCCTCGTGGTCCGGGCAGAGGGTACGGGCAACGCGGGTGGTCTGAAGCGATCATTGTCCCCGAGCGCCTTGTCCATATTGTTCGACATACGCACTCCAGAGTCCAAAGCTGCCGCGACGTATTTCACGAGGCGCGGGAGCTCACTTGGGTTGGCGAGGTTGATTTCCCGGAAGCGCACGAGGTAAGTCGGGCACATGTCGTCCGTGGGAGAGTATGTCGGTAGCGGAGGCCAGCGTGTCGCGTCCTTAGACCGACCCGACGGACCGGACGCGTCGCCAGGGTGCGTCACGGGCGCCACGTTGGCGGCTGATGCACCGCCTGACTGAGCAGATTCGCGGGTCACGCCGTCTCCTGCGGGAGCAGGCGGGCCATGCGCCGCATCGATTTGAGATGGCACGCCCGCAGCGGAATCGCGCGTCACGTCGGGTCCGCCCGGCGGAACAGCGTACAGCGCGTAGACCTCCACGCGGCCGGCATTCATAAAGAGCCCGTACACGACCACCTCCTTCAAAAGTTCGGGTTTCGCCTTTGTGTTGTGCACGAAATACTGCACCGCCAAGCTCATCATCGCAACGAGCTTCTCGAAGTCCTTGTGCGCTTTGCCCGTCGCGCCGTTTCTGTCCAGCTCCCCGAGGAGACACGGCGGCTCGCAGTCGAGGTATCGGATGGCAAGATCGCACAGACATTCGCCGAACTCGGCCGCGTTCGAGTACGTACTAACCGCAAGTTCCACGCTCGTCTCGTAGACGTTGATTCCTCCAAGTCCCTCGACAATGCGGTTCACCAGCGGGTACCACACGTGGGAGAGCCAGTGGGCCTCGAGCCGCTTCGTCGCACGAAGCGCCTTGGAAAGGTCGGCACACGCAATCTCTAAGAAAGCCGCCGCAGAAGTGCGAACGTTGTCACAATTGGCCTTCGCGGCGAAATGGAAAGCGTCGGGAAGCGCGGACTCAAAGAGGGCGTTCGCGTGGGCGTCGTGAATACGCTCATCGTCACGCCCCAACGGCGGGTTGGGGCGAGCGTACTGGTGCTGGGGGACACTGTTGAGCCCGTCCAGTGCAGCATCACGCACACTTTTGGCCCAATCGGACCAGCTGTGCGCACTACAGGCGACGTTCAATACGCCGTATGTGCCTGCAAGCTGGACGGCCATGTCCAAACTCGCTTCCCTGCGGCAAAATGGCAATGCAAATTTGGGTATGACTCACAGGGGAAACGACTGAATCACCCGCGGGCGTGGAACAAGAAGGGCAATAGCACAAAACACAAAGAGCTGGGAGCAAGGCGCATGCATACAGAAAGCACTGCAACGCGCGTACACGGCAGCCGACTACTGCCACACCAACGCAACCTACTTGCGCCTGTTCCGAAAATCGTCTTCGAGCACCATGGCGAGCTGGGTAAACGAGACGGGAGCTGCATCGGCCGCTGCAGCATGTGATTTGATCACAATTAGAGACGATCCGGCGAAAAAAAAACGCGACGATGGCAAAACAAGGCGAGAGGCAAGGGCGCGGTGAGAAGGGAGGGTAGCAAAGAAAATGCGATAGAAGACATATGCAAAAGGGCAGAAGAACGACAAGCACAAAGGGATCAGCTTATGTCATGGACGATTGCCAGTCGGCTCTGACAGCCGAACACAGAGACTAAGAGAGTCGGAGGGGAAGATGAAGCGCAAGAGGAAAAAAAGACAGGGGAAAGGGACGGAATAGGACAAAACGAGAAAAAGGTTTGAAAGAACAAACAGAAATAGAACAACACCGAGAGAGGGAGCCGCGGCGGAGGGGAGGGGTACTGACAGACCGAGAGACTGAAAGAGAGAGAGAGAGAAAGAGAGGAAAACGGACTGTGGTGTGTGTGAGTGAGTGAGTATGAGGGTAAGTAGCTTGTGTGTGTGTGTGTGTGTGTGTGTGTGTGTGATGCAGTAACAGTTGGTGTCTCAGTCGCGTGGTGGCAATGGGTGAACCGAGAGCAGAGAGGGGACGGACATTGTTGCGTACTGAAAAGGCTGAGACAGGCTGGCAGAGAATACCCACGCAAATACGGCGGCCACTTGCGCCTGATGGTGTACTTCCCATGGTCGACTGCACGCGAAAGAAGCTCCGCAGCTTCAAAGACGATGTCGTTCGCACCGATGGGATTATCGACGGTGACCTCGCAGTCGGTCTCCACCCAGCCTACATTCCAGAAACGGCGCGCCAAGTCCTCTGGGTTGAGAGGCGCGTATATGCCATGACGACCGAAGCGAACGCTCGCAGTCCTGGCCACTGGTGCCGCCGACTTGACCTTCGCCTTCTTTGGAGGGTTTTCACCTGCAGGACCCGGCGAGGACAGGGTACGCTTTCGTCCTCCGTCGTCGGGGTCCATCTTCCGTCGCCCGGCGAACAAAAACGACTGTCTTTTGCGACTTGAAGTTATTGTGGAAACAGGTATTGTGGAAATTTCCAGGGGTACTGACCCCTGTTGTGGAAACCAGAGGCTCTAAGAGGGGCGTACGGACGGTCGCAGCGGCAGTTTCCGGCTTTCTCGATCGGCCTGACGTCACATAGACGCCATCACGGCACACTGAAGGCTTCTGCGCCCTTCAACAGATTCGCACAGCCAAAGGCTTACGGAAGCCACGAGCTGAGCGCGCGCAAAGGCGCGGGAAAATGGACGCAGAGAATGCCCCGCGGGTGCGTGTTGTGCCATAAGTGGCCTCGTTTGTCTGCGGTTTATGTGCGTGGTGGTTGATCAAACCGCACGTGCGTGTGTGCGAGTGCCGTTGTGGTCGTACGCTTATGTATGCGGGGCATTCGTGTGTGCGTGAGTCTCCGTGTTTTGACGTAAGTGTCGTCTTCAGCAACTCGCATAAGTTGACGACGCTTGTTCAATGCCGTTGTTTGCATCTTTCTTACGGGCGTCCTTGTAATTACTCGCAACTCGCAGGTGTGCGCGGTGTGTTCCCGCGACAACGCCCCGTCGGCACACCACTGCGAGCACTGTGGGGCGCTCTTAGTCGCGCACATGCAGTCACTCTCCGCGTCGCCTTCCCTCGGACAGCACGAACCGGCCTCCATCACCCCCCGTGGCACTGGGGCATCCCTCAACGGGACGCTGCAAGCGACAGACTCGAATCAGTTTGCCGCGCTCGCCCCGGGTCCCTCTGCGCCCGTCGCGGCGGTGGTTGTGTCGCAGGTGTGTGGGTGTGGTGCTGCTGTCGTGCGGAGGGTTGTTGTGCAGCGTGTCAACCGCTGGTAGTGTCGCTATCGGAGTTCGACGAGACCGCATCGCGCTTCGTCCACCCAATATTGCCTTCGCTGCCGGCCTCGCACACACACTCTCTTCAAACGAATCCGCGCGCAATTGCCATCCACCTCACACTCGCACCGACTGCAAGCCAATTCCCCTCAGTTTCATCTCAGTTCCCTAGTGTGTGTTTCTTTGGCTGACCGGCCATCTGCACGTGTCCCCAGGCGCCGCAGGGCTCCCGTCGCAAGATTCTCATCCAGCGTGACTACACGCACGGCATGGCGGTGCGCTTTGACGACTCGCCGCAGACGCAGCTGGTCATGGGCACGTCGCTCTCGTCGGCGTCCGTCCAGCGCACCGTGCAGGCGCTCAACGAAATCTTTGACGCGATCGAGCACGTGGGCTGCTGCGGCTATGTGGAGGGGTGTCTCGCGTGCTTGACAGGGTTCGCACTCTACTGGTGCCTGCGCTCGCCGTACGAAAAGGTGCGCCTTTGGCGGTTAGGGTGTTGGGTGTGCGTGTCGTGTGATGTAGTGGGAGTAGCTTGCTTCTGATGCTGTGTAGCGGATATGCGTGCGTGATGACTATTGGTTGGTGTTCTATATCGAGCCTTGTGTCACGGTTGCCTTTGATTGCGTTTCTAATGCAGTCAGTACTGGACCATGCTCGTCCTTATTCTCTCGCGACTGTGGAACAGAGTGGCCTTGTTCGCTCACTTGTGTTTGTTGTGTTTCGATCGCAGGGAATCGACCGAATGCGCGAGTTGCTCCGCGAGGAGAACGACCGCGTGTACCAGCCCGCCGGGTTCCACGTGCGAGATCCGATGGAAAATGGCCTCAGAATGGTATGTCCGTGCTGCTGTGTGCTCTGGTGTCTCTGTGTGTGTGTGTGTATGTGTGTGTGTGTATGTGTGTGTGTGTGTGTGTGTGTGTATGTGTATGTGTGTGTGTGCATCGCGTGCAAATTTGCGTGTGCCTCCAAGCTAACAACATGCGCCCATGCAGATCGAAATTGTCGAGTTGTAGCCTCGTCGAACTCGCGGCATGCGTGCGCGTCTGTCTCTGCTTCGCGTCTTTGTGCTTTGCGTGCTGCGCTTCATTTCGCTGCGTTAATCCGCATAAAAACCCCGCTATTTCTACGGCGCAACGTACCTTTTCCGGCCCGGTCCATTGCACATAGTATATACATAACAGCACCTCAGTATTCGCCCGTTTATCATAAGTCGACCTCCCCAAAGTCCGTATGCCCAGTGGCGGCGGCATGCCCCTGTGCGCCCCGCTCACCCACGACCACCGTCCCGCACACGCCGCAGCGCAGGCGGAACCCGCCCGTGTCCGTGTAGTTGTGCGCCGCGTGCTCGCGCTGCGCCCGAGTTCGTACGCGAGGGCGAGGACCGTGTCGTCGGTGGTGGGGAACACGGTCACGTCCACGAGGACCGTGTCGTCGGTGGTGGGGAACACGGTCACGTCCATGTCCTCCGACGCCCCTTCGAACAGCGTAATGGCAAGCGGGTCGTAGTGAATGCCATCGTAGATGAGCAGTGCGCGGTGCTGGAACCGACAGTCCTCGCCTGCCCACGAGGCGAGCAGGGGTGGACACAGTAGGCGTTAGTGCGAAAAGAGAACGGCTTGGGATGAGCAGAGGGGCGGGGGAAGGCTGTTGGTTGCGTTACGCACCGTATCGGTCGATTCGGAGCGTTTGTGTGTCGAGTGCCGCAATTTCCGTCTGAAAGTGCTTCGAAAGAATGGAAATCTCAATGGCGCCTGCGAAGTCACGTGCGCTTGCTCAGCAACAATTTGCGAAGCACGGTACGCTGCCAAATTCCAAATTCCAAATTCTGAACTCGCAGTCACACATACAAACACACAACATGAACACGCACACACAACGTGCACACGCAACACATAACATACACTCAGAAACCCACCGCCCCAGTGCTGTCCGTCGAGAATCCACCGCTTGTAGGCCTCGGTGGGCATGCCAAGGAAGGCCTCGTCGTACGTCAGCGGATCACCCGACACCGTCTCCGCAATCATCTGTCGCAGAAGGGGCGCGTGGTCACGTGTGCGGGAGATGAGGAGGTACCTGCGTCGCATGGCCGTGGGTGGGAGAGATGTCGGTTAGCTTAAATCCTACAAGTGTCGATTCTAATGTTCCGTGTGTGTGTGTGCCGGGGGG
>CALSCQ010000857.1:0-13568 GCA_943704525.1 Pigoraptor vietnamica
GAGAGAGAGAGAGAGAGAGAGAGAGAGAGAGAGAGAGAGAGAGAGAGAGAGAGAGTGTGTGTGTGTGTGTGTGTGTGTGTGTGTGTGTGTGCGGGCGTGTGCGTTTTCGTATGAGTTGCGTTAAAAGAGAGCGGGAATTTGAGAGAAAACGTAGTAAGAGAACACATCTGACGTTGTGCAGCCACGCGAAAAAAAGTCGCACAGACCCACACTTTGCGGGCAACATGCACCGTGGCGCGCAGCTCGCACAGCAGCGACGCCTGCTCGTCGGTGAGGTCCGCCATGGCCGCACGGCATGCGCGACCCCTCGGGTGTGTTGTGGGGGAAGAGTGAAAGAAGGCCGACGGCGCTGTCAATAATATGCCAGCATCGATCCGACTGACGCCCACCTTACGTCACATCCAAGCACACGCGTGAGTCGTTCAGGTAGCCCCTGAGTGCCATTTTGAAGAGGTGGCGATGAATTGTGTCTTGTAGTCGAGGGCGAAAATAGAGCAGACCTGACCTCACACCCTCGTGTTTGCGTGACAATACCCGTAGAGTCTCCATCTGTTCCGTCTTTGTGTTCGTGCGTGTGTGTGCGTGCGCGCCGCACACGCGCCCTCTAACGCGCCATGAACGTCGTCAAGGAAATCGAGCGCATCAACGCCATCGAAGCGCGGCGCGGCGTCGACGGCACGAATGCGAGCTGGCACTCGCAGTACAAGGGCAGCGCGTACGTCTTCGTGGGCGGTCTGCCGTTTGATTTGTCCGAGGGCGACATCATCGCCGTCTTCTCGCAGTATGGCGAGATTGTGGACGTGAACCTCGTGCGCGACAAGGCGACGGGCAAGTCGCGCGGGTTTGCGTTCGTGGCATACGAAGACCAGCGCAGTACCATTCTCGCCGTCGACAACTTCAACGGCATCAAGCTCCTCGGACGCACTCTCCGCGTCGATCACGTTGCAAACTACAAACCGCCGAAGGAGGAGGAAGGGAAGGATGGCGAGCCCGTGGAGCCGAGCGGACGCCTTCAGATTGGAGAACTCTACCCCGGCGAAGTACCCGAGTCGATGAGGCCGCGACCGGCGGCGGATGCGGAGGACGCCGCGAGGGAGAAGAAGGAAAAGAAGGAGAAAAAGAAGGCGAAAAAGGAGAAGAAAGAGAAGGAGAAGAAAGAGAGGGACGCGGATGCGGGTGTGCCGACTGTCGAGGGGCCTGCTTTACCTCCGGTGTCTTCGGGCCCGGCGAAGAGCGTCGAGGGACGACCGGCGCGCGAAAACGTCCCCACAGGGCGGGGCATTGTCGAAGGTGGCGGGGATAGCGGAAGGAGAACTGGCGGCCGAGGGGAGAGCGACACTGTGGACCGTCGCGATCGCAGCGGGCGAGATTTCAGGAGAGAGCGCTCACGGTCACGGTCACGGTCACGTTCGCGGGAACGAGCACGTTCGCGTGAGCGGAGGGAGCGGTCTGTCTCTGCGGAGAGAAGGTCGCGCCAGCGCTCGAGAACCCGGTCGGGCGACCGGCGGGATAGGGGACGTGACGCACCGCGCGACAGGGGCGGAAGGGACGGACGATACTCGCGCCGCAGCCGCAGCCGCAGTCGCAGCCGAGGACGGGACCGTTCGCGGGAGAGAGAGAGGGACCGGCGGTGAGCACCAGTACACTGGGCGATCAGCTGTTAGTGTTTTCCGTTCTGTCGGATCGTAAATTGAGCGCGAAACACAATACAAAGCTGAACTGTCGATGTGGGCAACTGTGACACCGAGTCGCTGCTTGAGCCCCTCTCGACACCTGCGCACTTTGGCTCTCTCTCATCGAAGAATGCCGCACGCGTGAGACGAACTGCAGCAGGGGACATACATCACCTATAAGCCACTGGATGCAGTAGCCCCTTCGACACGTGTGTGTGGCAGCGCACTCATTGTGCTTTGCGCCCACCATGGGGAACGAGCACGGCAAGCCGGGCCAGCTGGGCCAGCCCATGTCTCGGCAGGGCAGTGCGAGCGGGAAGCCGGGCCCTGTGGATGTCGCGCGGAAGGTGTGCTGCCTCTGCTTTGCCGTGCTACACGTGCGTGTGTGGGTGTGTCACTTTTGCGCAACGCAGTGTCCTACGAGTGCATGGCGTTGTTTTGGTGTGTGCGTTGAGTGCATGCATGTGTGTGCAAGATTATCGTGCATATGTGCGCGTGATTGAACTCGATGACACATGCCCCGAAGTGACTGCTGACGGCCTCGTGTGCGCAGTTTTCAAAGCCGCTGTCGTACAACATGAAGCTTGTCATTCGCGGCGATCGCGCCGTCGGCAAATCCGCGCTGTACCAGCGGCTTCAAGGGGGTCCGTTCATAGAGAAGCACGAGGCGACTCCCGAGATTCAGGTGTGCGTCCAATGCATCGTGCTTTGCTTTCGGTGGTGTTCCGCATTTGCCAACGGCCGCAACAACTTGCAGGTTGCGCACATTTACTGGAGCTACAAAGTCACCGACGACGTCGTCAAAATTGAGGTGTGGGACGTGGTGGACCAGGCGCGGCCAAAGCAGACGGGGCTCAAGTTGGAGAACGACGCGACGCCCGAGCTGCGCCTGGACGCCTCGTTCGTGGACGTGTACCGCGGCGCACACGGCGCCATTCTCGTGCTTGACATATCGAAGCGGTGGACATTCGATTACGTGCAGCGCGAGGCCGAGAAGATCCCGCGCGACATTCCAATACTCGTGCTGGGCAACATGAGGGACAAGGAGGGCGAGCGCAAGGTCGACGCCGACGAAGTGACGGCGTGGGCAGAGTCGCTGGAGCGGCCGTTCGTGCGCTACGCCGAGGCATCGATGCTGAACATGTTTGGACTCCGCTACATCCACCGCTTCCTCAACGTGCCCTTTCTCAACCTGCAGGTCAGTTTCCGTCTCTGTTTGAGATTGCTGTCGACAATTGTGTGAGGCGTGTGTCCGACTGTTAAGTGAGAGTATAATGTGACCTCGCCTATTTTTCTTCTTCTTTCTCTTCTGTGCTTCTGCAGCGTGAGGCACTGATGCGGCAGGTGGAGACGAACGCGCGTGAGATGAAGGCAACGCTCGAGGAGCTTGTGCTCGTGGCTGGCGTGGAGCAGGACTACGCTCTGTGGGTGCATATTGCACGCCGTATTGTGCGTTGGGATGGTGTCGCATCGCGTCGCTAAACGTGTCGTTTCGTTGTTGTCTGCGCAGGTTTGTGGAGAACCTCGAAAAGGCACGCAGTGACGCAGGTACGAATGGCAACGATCACATCGTTTATATGCTCATGCAAAACAGGAGCTTACGCACTTGTCCCACGTCAATTTCGCAGCCGGCGAGGGATCGCAGACGGGCTCGCAGACGTCCAAAGCGTCCATTGTCGATAGCCCAAGACAGCAGAGCGGGCAGGCGACGCCGCGACCAGAGTCCCCACAACTGGCGCAGAAGGGCGGCAGCGTCGCGAAGGGCCCTGTTGCCCCAGCGACGAACGACAAGGCGCCGACAGTCCAAGCTGCGACGCCTGCCGCAAGGCAGCCGCCACAGGCGCAGGCGCAACCGCCCCCCAAGTCGCAGCCACCGCCGCAGCCGGTGGTTGAGAAGGCTGCTGAGAAACAAAAGCCGTCGGAACCGGCGCCGACGCCCGCACCGGCACCGCAGCCCGAATCAAAGTCGTCGTCGGGAGGTTTTTTCAAACGATTCTCGTTCCGGTCAAAGCCCGCCGAGACGAAGAAGCCCGAGCCAGCGGCCGGTAAGTGTGTGGACATGATGTGATGTGGCAAAGAAAGTTTCCATCATGCACTCTCGAGGACTCACAATTGCCACCTCCGTTTGACGGCACAGAGGCGCGCAACCCCGTCGTCAAGAAGCAGAACGTGCAGACGGGTCCGCTGAAGGACGCCAACGATTTCGAGCCCGACGAGGAACTGGACGACAGCTTTTGGGACGGCCCCGCTCGCCCGGAGCGCGCGGTGCCCGGGATGCTTGCGTCGGAAGACGACGATGACGGGGCGAACCCAATGGTCGCAGGGGACGAGGACCTCGACTCCCCGGACGAGCCGACGCCGCCGCCCGCGCGGAAGGTTGAAGTCGCAGCGCCGAAGCGCGACGAGAAGAAGGAGAGGGAGAGGGAGAATGAGAAAGAAATGGACGCCGACAAGGCCCTTCGCGCCCAGGGGAAGGACGCAAAGGCCGTACCCGCCGTCGCTGCCGCTGTTGCAAGCGCGCCCGTGGGTGCTCCGAGCACCAAGGGAGTCGCGCCTGCTGCTGCGGTTATCCCGGCGAAGGCGACCGCCGTGGTTGTCGACGTTAAGAAGGGCGCCGCGCAGCCTCCGTCCGTCCAGACAGCGCCTGTTGTGGTGGCCGCGGAATCTACGAAGGGGAAGAAGGCGAAGAAGAAGAAGGGGGACAGCGACTCTGACGCCAGCTCGAGCGGAAGCGACTTGTGGGAAATGGCGGCGTCCGCGAAGGTGAAGCTCGCGAGGCGCCTTTCCGACGCATCAGACGCCGGCGGAAACCCGCTGGTCAACGACGACCTCGACGATTTCTACGGCGATGCGCCCAAACAGGCGGCGAAGCCCACAACGAAGGTCGCGAAGGTTGAGGAGGAGGAAAATGACGACGTGATGCCTGTAACGTCGAGCAAGAAGAAGGAGAAGAAGGAGAAGAGGGATAAGAGCGGGCGAGAAGTGGACGCCGAAGCGAAGAGAGCGAAGAAAGACAAGAAGCGGTCGAAGGACGGCGGCGGCGAGCGCAAGAAGGAAAAGAGGCGCGACCGGGAACGCGACGCCGAGGGCGAGGACGCACAGCCGGCAGTCGTGGAGGAGAGGAGGGAACGGCGGGAGGAGAAGGAGGGGCGCGACACGAGAGAGAAAAAGGAAAAGAAGGAGCGACGCGGAGACGACAAGGATGCGAGAGACAAGAAGGAGAAGAAGGAGAAAAGTCGCCGCGCGGATGACGAGCGTCTCGAGACGACGCAATCCCTCGCGCCGCCGTCGCTGGTGCTCGTGGGCCTGGATTCTCCCCGCCCCACCCGCGCTGCGCCGTCGCGTCCTGCGGCGACGAGCAACGTCGCGAGCGAACTGGACTTTCTCGCGGACGTGTTCAGCGCGCAGAGCCAGCCCGTGGCCCCTGAAGAGGATAACGCCGACGAGGGCGCAGACAATGGAGACGGTGACCACAGCACAACACCGCCTGCGGTCGTAGAGCCTCTCGCCCCTGTCGCTGTGCCTGCCACGGGTGCAGTAGCGGATGTAAAGCGCTCCGACTCGCTGCCCGCGCATGTGGTTAGCCCGCCGCCTGTTGCGCCCAAGGCAGCCGCGTCGAAGGAGAGCGAGGAGAGTGGCGACGAAGACGAAGACCACCGGCGCGCATCGGGAAGGGTGCCCGCCAAGGCAGATTCGGGGTCGGAATCGGATGACGGCGGCCAGGCGTTTGCGAACCCGCTCGTGCTCGCGGACAACAATCCGGACTGGCTGGACAGCAGCAGCGAGGAAGACGCCCCTCCCCCTGCGGCAAAAGTGCAGCCACAGAGTGTTGCTGTGAAGGCGCCTTCGTCCTCTTCATCCCCCGTGCCAGTGCGGGCGGCTTCAACTGTCGCACAGAAGCAGACGGCAACACCCGTGGTTGCTTCCGTTTCGCCCGCACCGCAGCGCAAGGCGGCACCTATCGTGGCACCCGCGCCGGTCGCACAAAAGCCGGCAAAGTCGCGCGTGGCCGCTGCCGATAGCGACGACGAGGACGGACTCAACCCGCTTGTGGCTGCTGACGAAGCCCCCGACTGGCTCAGCTCGGACGACGACGACGCGCCGATGCTTGCGAAGAAGGCCCCCCCTGCGCGCAAACCCGTATCGGACGAGTCGAGCGAGGATGAGGGACCCGCGCAGAACGTGGATTTTGACGCGATCACGGCCGCGATCTCTGCAGCAGTTGCAAGTGGGAAGCGCCCGTTGCCCGTGGCCGCCGCTCCCGCTGTTGCGGCAGTGTCTCAACCATCGCGATCGACTGGTGGGGCGATCTTCGGCGGCGCGTCGAAGGGGTACGATTCTCGCGATCTCAGCGAAGACATGGAAGACGACGATGACGCGGACGGGGGCGGGTATTCCGGGTTTGGTGCTGCCTATGAAGATGGGGGTGGCGAAGCGGTGGGCGGGTACATGCCCGGCGCTACGGGGGACTACGAGGGGTTTGGCAGCGGCAACAACATCAGTGCGGCGGGTCGTAAGGAGAAGAAGGAGAAGAAGCCGAAGAAGGAGAGAAAAGAGAAGAAGGAGAAGAAGGCGAGTGCGGGGCTCGTCGTGAATGCGCGTGTGAGCGTGTGTAGGCCAGGTGTGTGTCGTCCGCATTCAGCAGAGTTCATTTTCGTTTGTTTGTGTCGCGGCAATTTGGGGGTCCTGTGTTGGGACTTGATGAGGCTCTACTGATGTGTTGTCCGTGTGTTCGACACGCAGCGCTCCAAGCGGCACACAGACGAGTAAAATGGCCCCGTATAACTCTCAGAGGCTCTCGCACTCAGTCGCACTCCCACATGGTTGCTGCACGGATGTCCATCATGCAGCGACACGTAATTCGTGCGGTTTCACTATGTAGTACTGTTGTCAAAGCTACCCTCAAACAGGTGTATTAATTTGGAGGCGTCACGCGACCTTGGCCGCGCGCAGCTCCGCCACTTGGGCCTCCAGGCTCCGAATGCGGCAGATGGCTGCCTCAACCACGCGCTCACCGTCGCTCTCGGCACAGTGCACGACCTCACGCAGGCGCAGAATGGGCGCCGCCACGGTGGGAGGCGACCCGTACCGGTCCGACTGCGACGCCTGCGCGCGACGAGCGAGCAGGTTGCCCTCGCTACGGCCGCGAACGACTTCTGGGACCACCGGCGGCGCCGAGCCCTCGGGTACCGACATGCGATGCTTGGAAACTGATTGCGACTGCGACGCACTCGGAGGGGTCTTTGCGCGATCGCGCAAGACGCTCTCGCGCGCTTCCGAGCCCCAAAGCGAGCGCAACTGCTGCATGGATTGCGGCTGTAGTGCAATGCGCCGCACGTCGCCGCTCGCCGGAGCAAGAATGGGGCGCTGTGAGATGGCGTGCGCGTCCCCCTTCGAGCCCAGCGGCGCCGGTAGCGGATGGGCGAGGTTTTCCTTCGACCCGAACCGCTGCCCACTCGGTTCGGCCGACGGTTGACGCGACGAATGGGCAATCTCGTTCGAACGGAACATCGTTGACCTTTGCAACTGTCCTGGCGGCACCGCGTTCATACGCTCCATCAGCGATGGCGTCGACGAGCCACACGGCACCGGGGACTTCGCGCCCCACAAGCGCTGGGGGGCGTGTAGGGGCGGTTCTGGCAAGTCGTCAGCGGATCCCGCAGAAACAGAGCGTTGAGAGCGCGAGAAGGGCTGAAATCCCTCGTCCTCGCAAGGCGCCGGAGAAAGCCGAGTCACAGGCCGCTCGAGATGACTGTCCGATTCCGAATGGCACTGCCGCTGCAGCTGCTCCGGCGACTTCGTGCGCCGCGGCGCTGTCTCTGGCTCTGTCAATCGTGCGCACAAGCTTGTCGTCGAGGTCCAGTCTGGGTGGAGGAGGCCCTTGGTCGCAGCCAGATTCTCTTCTGCGAGCTTGGCTGGGAGGGAGAGTCCTCGCTTCCTGCAGTTCGATTGGTCGTAAGCCAACCCCCGAATTGGAAATGACTAACGGAGAGTGCACAAGGACAGTGAACGGACCTTCCCGCACGTGTGGCTTGCACCGATGTGGGCGACTGCGGTTTTGCTGCGGCCTCGATCATGGCGATGGCCACAGGCGGGCTCGATTCCACGCTTGCGAGCCGCGTCCCACCGAAGATTGGGCTCGAGCTGCGGGGGCGGAGGTCGGAGACGCTCAGGTGGCGGCGCCTTGCGAGAGACACGTCGTCACAAAGGGGCTCGGGTTGCAATCCGCGATAGAGACCCAGAGCGCCGTTGGCGCTGTTGCTGCGAGGAAGAGCGAAAGGGGCGCGCGCGATCGGTGGCGGGCTTTGTCGGCGAACCATCGGCCTCTCTCTGTCGTCCACAGGCGAACGGCGAGCGGAGATGTCGGAGGCTTCGAGCGAGGGCAGCTCGCACACCATCACCGGCGTCGCCTTGTTTGGGCATCCTTCCGCACTGTGAGAAGAGAGACTTCTGAGATGGGCACGTGCCGCGGTGCATTCGGGTCAACATGGAGAGTAGAAAAAGTGACCCACCGCATACGCGCAACAATCGCGTCGACGGATGTCCTGCTGTCGTTGATCAGCACAATGTGGAACTTGTCGGCGGCAACCGCTTCCACACCGGCCTTGCTGTCCGCCTGTTGATGCAGACGAGGGGCAATGGCGGTTGAGACACTAAAGATGAGAAAGGCGATGGGCCGGCGATGAGGCCCCTTTCCATAGCGCGCGCAATAGGCAAGCAGGCACACACGCCACACACAGACACACACACACACACACACACACACACACACACACACACACACACACACACACACACACCTCTGTGACAAGAATCCCCATCGACCGCATGTGGCGCGTGATGACTTTAGCAACGAAGGCGTCGCTCGCCACCACGAGCGCGCGATCCTGCAGTGTATGCATAGAAAGCGCCTCTCAACAACAGCTTCCCACAAAGCAGACGAGTAACAATGCCGTGTTGATACGACTACGGGACGCCTGTTTTGCGGCGGTGCGTCATTACGCGCACGGGTAACGGCAGCCGAACGCACCCCTGGAGCAAGCAAGTGTCCGACGGAATTGAAGAGGCCATCAAGGTCCTCGTACACGTCGACGGCGCGGTTCGGTGAAGGCGGGACGACGTGCACTTGGGCGTTGTCGCCGTGCACGTCGGCGGTGGCAGCAGAGTCCGAGCCGAGCGTGGTGATCGCAGTCACTGACTCAGATTCTGTGGTCGTCGACGTGAACGGCCCCGCTGACTCTGGCGACATGGCGCCGTCCTTCCGGCTGACGCGCACCATGCTCCACTGCGGGGCGGGATCGCAGAAGGAAAGGGCGAGAGAGTGAGTTCGACGGGCGGGTCGCGCGCGTCACTGCCGCGGCACAACCAACCTTCTCTATCATGGATTCGAAGAGACGAAGGGTAACGGGCTTGAGAAGAACGTCCGACAGCTTGTGCGTGCGTATAAACGTGTTGTCCACAGTTTGACCGGTCATCGCAATAATGGGCGTCGAAGCATTCTCGCAAGGCAATTCTCTGCGAACGTTTCGTGAAAGTGCGTTAAATTGTGCGTGCGTGTGTGCGTGTGCGTGCATGCGTGTGTGCGTGGCGTGTGTGTGTGCGTGTGTGTGTGTGTGCCGGTGTGTCCGCCGGCACGTATAGAAAATGTTGAGAAAGAAAGAGAGGAGAGCGAGGGAGAACGGGAACCAGAAAAAGAAGAAATATTCGCAAGTATTATGCGATCCGAGAACCCTGAAAGCGAGAGTCGGATCCCCACCTCAACCGCAATGAAAACTCTGCGCCAGTAATCTTGGGCAGGACCACGTCGACAAAAATGATGTCGAACGGCGTGTGGATGCACGCCTCGAGCGCTTCCGTGCCATCGGAGCACTACAAAACGCAGATTTCGAGTCAGTTTCGTGCAAACTTTCCACTGGAAGGGCTCTTCACAAACACAGTAGGCTACACTAGGGATGCACGCGCGCACATTCGAAAGCGCGCCCCAATTACCTGCGAAAACGCCTTGATGCCGAGTGTCGTGAACCACCGCGTAAACACCCGCTGAACAATGAGATTTCCCGTCGCCACGAGCACGCGCGGCGACGCCGACGGCGAATCACAGTTGCGCTCGGGCTGCTTGCTTGGTTGTGCGTCTGCGTCGGGCATTTTTCCCTCCGGCGGCCGACCTCAACGCGCGGGCACGGTCCTGTCGCCGAACGTACCAAATTTCAGCGACGAGGGATGTTTTTTGTTATCGTTTTGAGACGCGTCCTTCAACGCAACACAGGGCTCAGTGTCCGCGCGCATAGCATGCAGCGGCACGCGACACCTCGCGCTCGGTCTGCGGCTGCGAGGAAAGGTAAGCAAAGTCCGTCTTCCGCAAAAACTACCGTGGCGAAGAGTCTACATTTCACACCACCTACCTCCAAATGCCACACCTGTAACCAAATAAGAGCACGGCGATGTAGTCATCGGACTGTGACTGTATCATGTTACCTTTAGGCGCAGATCAGACATCCGGGGTGTCAGTCGCCGAACTTTGCAGTACACACACAAAAAAAAAAAAAAAAAAAAAAAAAAAAAGAAAGGTATCGTTCCTGGCTTGTAATTCGCTTAGAAGACTATTATAGCCGCTACTTTCCCCGAGATAGCGCAGGTCCAGCCACCCAGGTACACGAGGAACCACGCGCCCCTCGGGCTGGCCACTGACTGGCCTTTCGTTGCCATGACTGTGAAGGGCGCAACATAACCGACGGAGGGAGATCCCCTGTCACCGTACGACGTTCTGGACGCGAGGGTTGACTACGCGAATGTCCCAAAGAGTACGACTGGTTACGTCTGTAGCCTACCCCGTACTGTTGTGCTATCGGAGAGTGAGTGGATGCCGCCGGCTCCCTCCGCGTCAGGCGTCGCGTCGGCGTGTTACTCGAGACTGTGACCGTGTGGACGCCGTGCGCCGCTTGTCAGTTCGTACTGTTTTAGTCGACTGTGGATATGCGGAGGTGCATTGCGTGCTTGGCTATGGGTAAGTAGTTTGTTTTACGCATTGTGGGGCTCACAAACCCTGTCCGCGTCAGTGGTGTATGTAATTCCGCGTTCGTGTCAGCCGCTGACTGGCAACTGAAGGTGCGCTGGCGAGCGCTGAACCCCGCCCGAGGGACATAGAACTGGAAAGTGAGGACGGAGAGGCGACATCAACGAGTCGATTCGCTGCTGTTGTCGCAGTCTTGGCTGATTAGTGTGTGCTTTTGTCTCGCAACTGACAGACTTGCCCGCGGAGCAGTATCAGACGATACAGAACACGCTGGCTGCGATACAGGCGACGCTGACGGCGATGCAGTCGACCGTGACGACGATGCAGGCGACGCAGACGGAGATGCAGGCGACGCAGACGGAGATGCAGACGACTCTGGACGACGTCAGCCTGAGAGTGCGCGTCCTCGAATACCACCGGGACAATGACGAGACGCGTGCGTATAACGCGCTCGCGCGGTCTCCAACTGACGCCTTCCCCCCCCTCCGTTTGACGGTAGTTTAAAGTGCAACAGCCGCAGCGTCAACAGCACTCTTCACTCGTGGTATTGACGCTGCGCTGTTGCAGGAGGTTGGCTTGCAGCTGCCCCTTCCTGTCCAGGGATTATTCCGAATGCCAATGTGCGGCGCCGGCTCAACGCGATGCACAACACGGTGCTTCAGGGCATCCCCCCGCAGGACCCTGCCGGCGCGCGCCTCGGCCTTCGCCCGGGATACATGGGCGGAGGCAGCGTCGACGACATCTTCCCGCGTCACGATGATGATCTCAATGGCATGAGATTACTGCAGTGTGTACAAGTTTGTCACGTGGTACAACACGAACTGCGGCATCAACCCCGGCGACCCCCTCCCGATGATGATACAGAAACTGCCGGCCGCTTCATTGCCGCATAAGTCTGTGCGAGCCCTGACACCACTGGGACCCAGTGATGTCGGTGTCACATCCCTTTTGCTCCTCTTCACATTCTACTTGTACAGTCACGGCCTGTGCGTTGACCCATTGTCCCCATCTTTTGTTCCGCCCAATGCTCGCAAAAACTAAAGGAGGCGCGAATGTACTCTCTGATTAATGTGACTGCAGTCTCTGTGTCAGTGCTAGCCCGGCGCTGGAGACACAACCGTATCATCGAGCCCGAGGGTCCACACACGCGCACACACTCACGCACACACACATCCCATAAAAAGCATAGCTGAAAATCCGTTTGTCTGCATAAGTACTGATCAGGATTAATGTAATTATTTACATTGCAGCTTTACTGCGCGTACGGCGGCGCCGGCGAGTGGCGCCCACAGTAGTGGCCGGAGCGGCGGCGTGTCCAGAGGGCTGGCCACACACGGCGTCTCATTGCAGGAGCGACTTCAGGAAGCCCTGACCGAATGTGTGGCCGATTCGCAAATCTCGGCCGCCATGGCAGTGACCAGTTCGGGGTTAAAGTACTGACTGTGGTTGGCGACTCTCGACGGGCAGGTTGGGACGGTGGGCTTCGTGCTCGAAACCACGAGGATGGCCGTTAGCGACGGCTGTGTCCATCGGCTTCGACTTTGAAAGTCGGCGAGATCTTTCCAACAACACGACGTGTAGCGCCATCCTTAAGCGCCAGCGCGTCGTTGAAGCTCCGGATGCGCCGCTTGGACCAATTCAAGTAGGAATGGAAAGGCTCGGTAGTCGCCTCGCTCTGTTGCGACGGAGCGCCTGCTTCGTTTCCTGAGGTCAAAAATGTGAGCATGCCGTGTCAGTGGGTCTGTCCGTGACCGGATGGCATGCAGATGTTTGAGTAGTCTGCTCCACGGTGCGGCTCACCTTTCTCTTCTGCGGCAGGCTTCGCTGGCAGAGTGGCAGTAGATGGGGCGACAGCGGGGCGAGCGTTCGCCGGCGCAATGGAGTCACCCGTCCTCGCTGTGGGTGGCAGCACATTTTGCGGAATGTGACCCAAACTGCGGTTGCGGCGGTAGATGCGCGGCGCCGGCCGTCCCGCCGTGAGTCGGCCCGGCGTAGGAGGCGACCGGTCGTTGTTGGCGGGCGACGGGTCGTTCAGTTCCAGCGTTGATGTGGACAGTTGCTGGCTCGGTATCACCGGCGGCTCCGCGTGCAGGCTCTCGAGACGTGCCAGCCGCTGGATGAACTCGCGCGAGCGTGCGTCGTGCTTGCTCATCGCCGCGGCGGCATCGGCGGCGGCCTTTTGTACCTTCTTCTGGAGTTCGTCCGCCATCCTTGGCGCAGTGTCGATCAGCGATCGCCGAAGCTGAGTCGACACGTAGTTGTTCGCCGTGCTGACGTAGTCGGTGTGATCGTGATCGGCCACGGGCGGCCGCCCGCCGGCAGTGATGCTGCGGCGCTGAATGGTCATCTCGACGTACGAATCGCGACGGTTGTGTGTCGGAAGAGGCGGCAAATACACCCCGCTCGTCATAGTTGGAAGACGGCGGTCGCCGGTATGTAGAAGTGGCCGAACTGTCCGGGAGCGGCAGGTACACGCACGGCTGCTTCGTTCTGCGGGCTATTTCGCTGTTCGTCAGTTGATAGCGGTGAAGTCACCGGTCGGAGAATTGGTACAAGGAAATTCCCGTCGAGAGGACTGTTGGTTATTGACGTTCACGAAGCGTGTGACGGCGTGAATGTGCTGAGTGTGCAGAAATGTCCGCAGCGGTGTGACCAAACCGCTGTCCGAGTGGCGTGTGGCCAGCCAATCGGGCGCGTCCCCTGATTGACCATGTTACCGGGAACTTCATTGGCTTATTCTCCGGAGCGCGTCATGCCACGATGTGAGCAGGGGTACTCACGGAGGGGTATGCAACTCCGATCAAATGTATGGAATTATATATAGACAAATCAGTGGCCCGCGTAACCATGTGCGTCGGTTTAATTCGGATTTTACGATAAAT
>CALSCQ010000858.1:0-18713 GCA_943704525.1 Pigoraptor vietnamica
GGGGGGGGGGGTTTCACGCAGTTGGGTTACGCAGTTATTTATCAGAGAAACGATGTTGCTTCGGATTGCTATACGCCCCGTGCGGACCGCTGTCACTGACGTCATTTCCCCTCCTTCAGACCCCTATGACCCCGAACTCGAGGCTGCGTGCGCCTATTACGCGAAGACCGCGCGAACGCCGCTGAGCTTTGGGGCGCCGTACAAGGTCGCCAACATCCTCGACGACATGCCGCTCGCTGTGCCTCTGCCGACCGTGGAAGGTGCGTGCTCCATCCGCTGTCTCGGTGTCGATACCATCGTGCGTACGTGCCTGGGGCAGTGGGTTCGTCAGTGGGTTCGTCTGCCTGCGTTATTGTGAAAGGTGCTCGACCGTGGATATGCCAGCTCGCGTGTGTGCGTGCGCCTCTCGTGCCGCAAGAGATGACGAATCAGCTTAAATCATAGACGTGTGTCCATCGACCCCACGGAGCGAGTGCGTCTGCGCCTGTGTCACTCACCTCATCGTCACTGCGCAGAGCCCTCGTTGCCGAGCGTCGAAATGCCCATCGTTTCGCTCGACATGCCCATTGGTCAGCCCTTTGATCTCGATTACTAGCAAAACCCAACACACCCACAAACATCGTGTATATATTTTAGCGTCCGTCTGCGCGTGCGTCTCGCGGCGTGCCAATAGAAAACAGGAAGAAAAAGCAAACACAAACATCCGAACATTCGCAAACTATATTGAGAGGACTGCGAACCAGTACCCGACAGAGGCCAACGCAGCAGAACGGAGAACTGTGTGCGCCCTTTGCGAGTACAACATCAGCTAGCGCTACAAATTGTATGTCTGCCTCGGTTTGTTACACGGCCACAGCACAACGGCAGGCACTGGCCCAATAACACGGTACGCGTAGAAAACACCTCTAGCCGTTCAAACGCACGGAGCGAGCACTGTCGCCATTTGAGAACATCTCCCGCACGTCTCAGCCATGGCTTTACGGTCAGAGGCATTCGCAACTCAAAAATCGTAAATCCGAGCGCTGTTTCAAACTCAGTTAAACGCACGTGTATTCCTCGTCGTTCGAGGAGGCACACGGTGTGCGGAGCGAGAGAGAGAGAGAGAGAGAGAGAGAGAGAGAGAGAGAGAGAGAAAGAAAGGCGGCAAACCACACATCCCAGATGTGCACGGCCCCGCCAACAGGCTAAAGCAAACGCAGACGCGGCGCATAACAAGCGAGAACGCGGAAGAAATGAAACGGTAAACGACGCGAGAACGCGCAGCAGCGAGCAAGCCGGGCGACAATACACAGCAGCACAATAGCGTGACACAGACGCACAGTCCAACGCCAGCGCTCATTTGTGCTTGAGCGTGTACTTTCCGAGGCGCAGCTGCGAAATGTAGAGCTTGGTCTTCCCGCCATCGTCCTTGCGCACCCACACCTACGAGAGCGAAAGCTCGTCAACCACAAGCATGCACACAATAACGCAGGCACGCTCTCAGGCACACACACACACACACACACACACACACACACACACACACGCACACACACACACACACACACACACACACGCGCACAACGGCAACATCCCCCATACCCCATTCCGCCAATATTTTTCAGTCGTTTTGCAAACACGCCCACTCACCTCAGCATTGTTCATCGCCGTGATGACGCCCGACGTGCGCGGAGTGTCCTTGCCCTCAAAATAGATCACGTGGCCCTTGTCGAAGATCTTGTTCTCGTACTTGAGCTGTCCGTCCACAAACTGCACGTCGCAGAAACCCTCCTCCATCGAGCTCGGGTTGAACTGCGCCGGCGGAACGGGCACTTGCGCAACTGGAGAGAGAGGGGGGTTTAATAGGCAGTCGTTGTGTTTGAGCAATGCAAGCGAGAAGAGGGCGTGCGTGGGTGACAATTCGGCCGATGGTGGGATGCGTGAGCGACCAATCGTTTGTGTCCGAGTGAACAGCCACGCACCTTCCTTTCGGCGGGATGTGTTGGACGACGTGTTCTTAGACTCACGCGCGCCGGAGCCGAGGCTCGCAGCACTCTGTGCAATACAGAGCAGGTAAGTCTCGACGCCGGCGGACCCTGCGGGCGCACACGCACAAACAAACGCGCGCACACACAAACACACACACGCAAACACACACACTCTACAATCGAAAACAAACACAATACACACACCTTCTTCATCAATGAGATGTCCTCGCCAATTTCGCCGTCCGTCAGCTGATATACAATATGAGGCCGTACAGGGGGAGTCAAGGGCCCCAACACAAGAGAGAGAAGACTGAAAGCCCAGTCGCAAACACAACGCTCCGAGCCATGCACACACGGGCACACAGCCTCTGCTGAACATCACAGAGTGAAGGTGCTCACGAGGCCAAGCAAGTGCGAAAAGTGCAATACTTTCAGATATTGCGAAACCTAGGATTGAATAGCGAAATAGTTGTTGCTTCAAACTAGGGTTACGCAACGAGGCCAAACAACGACCGGCACGGCCCTGCACATTTGTGTCACGGGAGGCAATGGGCGGATATCAGTGATGACGACGGGCTTCTTCCGCTTCTCGGGCTGCTTCTCCGCTTCGTTCTGTCTCCGGCGCAGCTTGGCACGCGTCGCGGCAGAGCGTCCCTCGGGCATCTCTGCGTAGTGGTCGGCGTGTGTTCGTCAGTGACGGCGACGCATATGAATTTACCAACGGCATGCATGAGATGCGACGGCAACAACAAGCTTTGCCGCAAGAAACAAGCGCACACGCATGGACATGTAAACAGCGTGTCCAGACAGCGGCAGGGACGCACCGCCCGTGATATCGGTGCTGTTCTTCTCCTCCTCCAGCTTGCGCTTGCGATCGAGCAGCTCTTGCAACAGCTCCTCCTCAGTCTCCTTCTTCCGAGCCTGCGCAATGGGTGGGGGTTACACGCGGTCACGTGACAATCCGTCACGGCAGCGCGCGCACACGCACACACGCCGCAAATCAGAGTAACGAAGCGACGGGAAGAGCGCCTCACGCACCAGAAATTCTGTCTCGGCCTCCTTTTTCTCCGACGCAAACTGGTTGGTGATGTTCTCCATCTGAAACTTGCGGTAGAGTTCGGCGACCTTGATGCGCTCCGCCTTGCCCCTCTCGAGCTGGTCCACGCGGCGCTTGTACTCGCCGAGCTCGCCTACGATACGCGCGCAGTGCGTGTGAGTGTGTGATGGCGGAAGAGATGTGCGAAGGATCGCGTGGATAAAGAGCCATTGCATCGGCAGCATGACATGGCACACTGTTTGTGTCCTCTGCGACCCACCGGACTGCAGAAGGGCAATCTCTTGGTCGATCTTCTGCACTTTGTCGAGATAATACCTGCGAGGCAAAGACAACAGCATGAGGAACAGCAAACAAAGCCACTCGATGCACATTGCATTTTGCGAACGCACAGATTATCACTATAAGGCACATGTGCGCCAACGCACGCACTTATACGCACACAGAGATACGCAAGACGCTAACAACAAAAACGACATGCGCGATTTACTTGACGCAAAAAGTCATACAAACTGCCGCAGTACCAGCACTGCACTATCGAACTCTCCGCAGCCACCCACATGTCCTTCACAGACGAAAATTCCTTGCGCAACGCCGCCATCTTCTCATCCACAAGGCGCCGGCGCTCAGCGGGATCGCTGTCCTCCCCTGCGCAGAGTGAAAAAAAGTGCCGAGTCAATGGCGCGCGCCAAAGAGCAAAAGATGCAAAATTCACGGCTACCCAATGCATCCCCCCCCCCCTCTCTCACCACACACACCCTCCCCTCTTTCCGCTTCAGGCATTCGCATCGCGCATGTAATCTGAACGCTGGCACCACACATGCGAGCACAAAAGGCAGCATTCCCAAAAACAGGCGACACCCCTTGCACCACAGTTCAAAAAAGTGACCCCTGACACGGGTGATTACGCGCAAACACTCACCATTGTCAGATCCGTCCGAAGACCCGTTCTCCTCTTCATCCACGACGTGCATCACGACGTCCGTGTCGCTCTCCCCGCCCTGTGCCGTCGGCGCCATCTCTGCGGACCCGCGGGCGCACACGTTCCTCTCTTTCTCGAATGATAGCGAGTGCGAAGGAATAATACCCGCCTCTGTCGCACACACAAAGCACCCGCTATCGATCACAAGAGGCAGCCAACATACGCCAGCAGGCGCAAAGAGAACGCACACACGGGACGTACAAAGAGATGGAGGGACCGATGCGACGCCGTGAAAAGGATTTGCGGCAAGTTGGCGATGCTCCACACATGTGCAATCCCCTGTTTCAAAACCCCGTTTGTGCGCAAAGTAACAACCACCGTCAGTGTGTGGCACGTGTGCGTGCGGTGCGGACAAGCCAAGGTCTGTGTGCGTACGTGCATGCACCAGTGTCTGCGTGTGTGAGTGCAAGGGTGTGTGTGCCTGTGTGTGTGTGAGTCGCCAGTGCACTGCACTGCACGCGTCATGCTCAAGGCGAACCAGCGGACAGCCCGCTCTCCAATGTGGAGAGGGGTGGCTCAGACCGGCAGATTGATTTGAAAATTCGAAGTAGATGGGCACTTTTTGGGGAAAGCCTCAATGTAATTCGACCGAAGGATAACCCACCCCGTTTTCCATTTCAGGTATCATGTTACTATATTCCGACATCTCGATTAGTGTAACAGATTGTAACAGGAAAGGACAGGTGATGACGTACGTGTGATGACATGAAGCTGCGCACATGGCCGCCTCAAGTGTGAAGCATCTCACGATCGCATCGTTAAAACGACACTTTTCTGGAACAGTACGATACTGCCCGCATGGTGAGTTACTGTGGAGACCGTGTGCATGGCCACTCCCACCGCCCCGTTATTCTCCGTCACCCCCGTGCTTCCTCCATGGTCGGCGGGTGCCCGAAACTTGTTGTTCCGGGGCAAGACTGCACTCCTCTCGTCAGGAATCCGAGCGCACACGCGCCATTAAGTGATTGCTTTCGCGGAGCGAGGACATTCTCACTGATGTGCTTCTCTGTTTTTCTCCTTTTCTTCGCAGGGTGGACAGGGGTTCAGGATTTCGGTGGTTTGCTGTGCAGTGTTGTGGTCCGTGCGCATTAAAACTCAGAGAGTGAAAGTCGCCTTGAACAGTGTCTTTGTGGCTCCAGCTCGCATTAGAACTCAGAAAGCAAGAATACGACTACGAAATAATGTTCTTCTTAAGTGTGGCTCCGGCTCCAGCACGCGCACGCAGCGTTCACGCAGCTCCCCCTCGCCCTATAGCGCGATGCACACAATCGACCACTGCCGTCGCAAAAACTCACGACTTTGAGTTCCACATGCCCTTGTGCGAGTGGTAGAAGTGATAGAACTTTGGCAGACGGAGGCGCTCGATCTCGAGCCCGTTGCCCAGCACGCGGTCCACGCACTCCCAGTCCTCGCCGCCCCACCTGTCCTTGAATTCCTGCGTGTTCATCCCGCCGATTCGATCAAAGTCCGACTTGTACAGCGCAAAGAGGCCGTACCCTGCCGACTCCCAGAAGCCCGTGGGCTGGGACGGCGTGGCGCCGCACGAGAGACGCACGACCATCGGCGCGTACGCCTGAAGGCCCTTGATCGTGTGCTTGCGCGTATTTTCGATCAGAGCGTCGGGGATTTCGAGGTGGAGGTCACACGTGAAGATAATGTCGTCGGGGTTCTTCACATAGTCGATGCCAGTCTGCGAAGAAATGTGCCGAGACGATTAAGTAAAAAGCGCGGAATACATGCACTCATCCGCAAGACGACACACACAAGTTGGAAAAATGCAGCTGCGCGAAAGCAGCAACACGCAAAAGGGCCAGTCTTTGATAAAGTGCACGCAAGCAAGCACACACAGGGGTTGGACAACTACGCGCGCGCAGGCAACCGACACACACCTGAATGCCACCGGCGCGCTCAAAGTTGCCCGTGCGGTGGATGACCTTGTAGTTCTTGAGGGGCGACCGCGCAAACTCGGCGTCGACGTCAATGTCCGTGCTGCCAAAGTCAACCACGACGACGTTGAAGTGAGGGTCCTTCGTCTGGAGGTAAATCTCGCTCATGTCGTCGATAAAGTGGCGCAGCCAGACGCCCTGGTTCTTGACAGGGACGATCACGTGCACCATCGCGTGCTTGTCCCACTGGAACCCCTTGGGCGAGCACAGGTCGTCCGTGTTGATCCGCCGGTACACGTACTGCGACACGCGCAGCTTCTTCGTCGGCTCCGACGGGCGCGTGAGGTCCAGTTCAATGAGGAAGCGATCGCCGCGCCCGTTGTCCGCCTTGCGCTCGACGTTCACGACCTTCTCGAGCTTCAGCTTGTCCGCGGCGACGCGCTTTGCGTTGAGCGCGTCCATGAAGCGGCGCACGACGTCTTGCGCAAGCGACTGCTGCACCTGCCGGTTGCCCGTGTGGATCTTGTTTCCGTCGCGGAGGGCCGTGTGGTCGTCGGGGAACACCTGCGGGGGCGCATGCCGGCGTGAGCAAGATTCCATTGAAGCACACACATACTGAATGTTCTTGAAAATAACGTAATCGATGGGCATCAATCTTCTCAACAAAGCTCTTCCTCACCTCGCTCTCGCGCACGAGGTTGACGCCCTCGTACCGCCGCAGCGGCCGGTGCATCACATACGACGGCGCGTAGTCGCATTCCGGCAGAATGTTCGCCGAGTCTTCGTCAGGCAGCAGCGGCACCATGTGGAAGTGGTCGCGCTCGTCAGGGGGCGGCGCAGAAACGTCCGACTTTGAGTTGTCGTTCGTCTGGTGCTTGTGGCTCGGCGGCGCTTCGTGCGGCGTGTGGCCGTGGCCGTCGTCCGTCGAAGGACCCGCCGCCTGCATGTCCGCCTCTACAAACGGGTGGGCGGGAAGAGGGGATTGAGCGTGCTGTGCAAAAGTTCAACATAACGCGCCAGGCAAGACAACGACCGTGGACGACACAAATGAAATCGCGCGCACGCACACATTTCACGCGAGCGAATGGCACGCATACCGTCCGTGTACGGAGAGAGGTACTGTCCGGAAACCACCTCGAACCCCGACGTGTCGGGGCGCTTCCACGCGACCTCCACGTGCTCTCCCCCGCCGAGCTGCTTGTGGAGCACCTCGATGTAGTACTTCTTTCCGGCCGTCATTTGGATGTCGACGGATTGCTGCGATGGGTACTTGTTCCACTCGCGCTCGCCCGTGTACTCCTCCCCGCGGCTCTCCGATGTGGTCCCAACAAACGCCACCTTCTCCTCGCCCTTCGGCGTCGCGTCCTTGCTCACCCAAAGCTCGCAGTGGTCGTCGCAGCCGATCGCAAATTGGTACTTGCCTGAAACGGGGAACAGGGACATTAGACCAATTGCACGCCACGACACACACGGTCACAGACGGCAACAGCGTTACCCAAACAAAAGATGAGTGCTCAGACGGCGCCAATGGGTGTGGACACGTGTCCTGGTGTGCGCACACGGCAAAGGCAGGCCACCCCACACACCCACCGGTGATCGGCGGGTGGATGTGCCCGAAAATGCGCGCAAAGTAATTGTCAAAGCCCAGCTTGGAGTACAGCTCGTTGACGCGGTCTTTGCGGTCGGGGTCACGTGGGAAGCGCACGTGACGGCGGCCGGCTTCGACCGAGTTGCCTGCGCAGATGGCAATAAGCACGGGATGGGGTTAACAAGCAACAGTATCGTCCAATTCACAGGCACGCGTGCGCCGTACAGCGTGACACTCACTATGAGACACTATTAACAAACACGACGGGATCACCACCCATCTCACAACACACACACACACACACACACACACACACACACACACGAAATTCACTACAGACACGGCAAGCACACCGCCAAAACACACCACACACGACCAACATTTGCACAGCACCCACCGCAAACGTCCCCAAACACGTGGCGATTGAGCGATCCCCTCGGCAAGTCCACATCCGCGGCTGCGGGCTCGTCTTCGTGGTGGTGACCCTCGTGCCCGCTTTCCGCCTTCGCATTCTCGGGCGGCGGCGGCGGCTTCGGCACAGACAGATCGACAACGACGCGCTCGCCCTCCTCCGCCTTTGTCCCTTGCGTCTCTGCGTGCGCGTGTTCGTGGCCGTGTGCATCGTCGCCCTCGTCGCGCTTCACCTCCCCCTTCTCCGGCTCTTCCGCAGCCGCGCCTCCGTCCTTAGCGGTGCCGTTCTCGACTTCGGACGTGGCGCTATCCCCATCATCGCCGGCACTGCCGTCACCACCGTCCTTCACATCCCCATCGCCTTCGTCCGCCTTCTCTGGTACGCTGCCGACATCCACCACCCCGTCGTCGGCACCGTCTCCGGCGTCCTCAGGGCCATCTGTTCCCTCGCCGTCCCCGCGCAGCGCAGGAAGTGGGGCATCTTCGTCCGCGACCGTCTCTGCTTCCTCGGCTTCTTCCTCCGGCGATTCGCTTGAGACGTCTGCTTCTAGGGCCGTGCCATGTCCCTCATTTCGGTCCTCTGAAAGTTGTGAAACGGACAGCATGAGCACGTGACTTGCACATTCCTTCAGGGAAAGATCGTCCAAGCCGAATGGAAAGTACACAAGATAAAAAACAGGCAGCACTCACCCCCTCGTTGGACGAGCTTGCCTGTGCCGGAGAGCGTCGAGGCCGCTGCAATGCCGTCATTCAGAAATGTTTGCGAAGACGCATACATACCGTGCACACACACACACACACACACACACACACACACACACACACACACACACACACACACACACACACACACACACACACACACACACACACACACACACACACACACACACACACACGCACACACGCACACACACATGCGCACGCACACGCGCGCGGGACATGCACACACGGAGCACACACGGACACACACACACACGCTCACTCAGGTACACAACAAACAACACTGCAGATCCAAAGTGTCCTCTCCGTCAGTTTCCACCCACCGTCAGGCTTGCGCGCGACGCCCGTGCCGGTGAAAGCGAGATGCAGGGCAAACAGAAAGAGGCCCAACAATGCCACCTTCACCACGGTTCCCCGGCGGACCGGCGCCATTTCAGAGACGGACGCCCTGGCCTACTCGCGCACACCGTCGCCTCCGACTTCCTCGAGGCTCTGGCAGCAACAGCCGATCGACCAAACGGCTATTTTCGCCCACTCGTCGGTCCACACAGGAGTATGGGCCGTGTGCGTGCCTTTACAGCAATCCCGGACGGCGCGTGTCGTATCCAAGTGCGTGTGCGCGGGGAGTGCGTGTACAGGGTGTCTTGTGTGTGCGTGCGTGCGATGTGGAGTGTGGGAACGGCGGCCACGTCGCAGCACACCTGACTTGTCCGGGCACCGTCTGCGGGCGCGGCATTCTAGCGAAATCTCTGCAAAAGTAAACGAGATCTCGCTAAATCTAGTAACATCACGTGACATGATCCGGGGTGGGTGACCGGCGGGGAAACAGCTGTGGGACTGGCCACGGAATGTGTACGCTCGTTGGTCAGCGCGTGTGTGCGTGCGTCTCTCTTCCCCTGGATACGCGACTGAAGAGACGAGCAATTCTGGTAATGCTGTGAAGGCGTTGAGATTGGCAAGTCGTGCTTTAACACATTTTTTGAGTCTTCGGTTGGCGGACTGCGTTCTTCGTCGCCGCGATAACCTTCATCAGCCAGAAAATGGTAGGCACGCCGACACCGTGCGACCTCAGTGTGCGACATGCATGCATGCGACGGCCTCGCTATACATGCTTGAGCCTCGTTTCAATAGCACGCGCGTCAACTGTCTTTATTTCCTTCCTGCTCTGTCTCTACCGAAGTCAGCACGTTCTGCTGCGTGCGCACTTTTGGTGTGACTCTCAGGTGCTTCGTGCCGCATCTCCCTCGTGAACGTCTGCGCATACGACTGTGGCTGTCATTGCTGAACTCGAATTAAGCTCATTCACGTCAGTAGATTGCGAACTCTCGCTGACATACCTACTTACTGTGATGCGCAGCGCAACTCGCACACAATTCTCCTCATTCAGCCGACGCGTAGCCCAGCGTCGCGCACGTTCACAGACCACGAGACAGTGACGCAGGCCATGGAGAGTGGGTGCAGTAACTGCGTGGCATTGAGCGGCATTGTGTGAAATGGGGATGCGATGATTGTCTTGCGTGTGTGGTGTTGGGGGTTATGGAGGAGCGTCGTTGGACGGTTGTATATATTCGTAGTCGTGTGGAGGAGGGTCGTTGGACGGTTGTTATAATCGTAGTCGTGTGGAGGGTCGTCGGTTTGTATATATATAATCGTAGTCGCAGCGCACCGAGGATTGATGAAGACTTTTGACATGCGTTTTATTGTCGATCGTGCGCCTCTACCTTCGTTTAACTCCACTCGCCATCCAACACGTGCTCACACTGCGCCCCTCGGCAGGCGTCGTGCACATGTATGAGGCGCACCTGAAGGAGGTCTATCCCAACCAGCGCAACATCACATACAACATCTCGGACCTGTTCGTGTATATTGACAAGCTCGCGGACTTGAGCTGCCTCGTGTGAGTCTCCGTGCATAGTAGTTTTACTCTGCGGAATGCGCATGATCCATGTGTGTGTGTGTGTGTGTGTGTGTGGTGTGTGTGTGCGTGCGTGCGTGCGTGCGTGCGTGCGTGCGTGTGCTTACATGTGCGCTCATGTGCATGTGTGCGTGCGTGCGTGCGAGTGCGTGTTGCGTTATGACGCTCTCACGCCAACTAATGATGCCTCTCGGAGCAGTTTCACGCCGAACATCAACGCCTACTCGCCCTATTCGAAGGACTGGATCAAGGAGAAGATTGTCACGATGCTCAAGCGGCAGGCGGGGCAGTGAGCTCTCGCAGCAGCCGTCGCACGCGCGTGCGTTTTGAATTGCGAACACACCATGCACGAAAATGAACCACTGTGATATTGAGGCCTTGCCTGTGTTGGGACTGCGCTGTGTGTGTTGGCACAGTGGTCTTTCGCTGGTTCGTACTGTCACACACGCCACTCAATCGCACCCCCACACGCGCGCTCAATCGCAGTGCACTTCCTTCCCACTCTCCCCTATGTCCCTCGATCTACTACATTATCGCACTAGCAGTACCCTTTACGCACTCATTGAGACAGAGAGGCTTTGCATATTTCATTACGCGACAGACAGGCCGAGTGGGCGCTCCACGCGCGCACTCTCAGAACCTGTCCTCCTTTCGCTGCCAGTGAATGCTGTGGATTGTGAAGGCGTCGACGGACACGGAGAACGTCTTCGAGGGGATGGGACCGAACTCCTTTGCGCCCGAATTATACCTTTGTGCGGACGCTGGTTAAGGAACGGTGTGACAGAGCGCATACGCGCACGAATGCATGCGCGAGCGAACACACACACACACACACACACACACACACACACACACACACACACACACACGCACACGCACACGCACACGCACACACACACACACACACGCACACACACACACACATACACACACACATGTACAAACGCACACCGCCAACAAAATCGAAAGCAGTTTTGGTATGTGTGGATACTTGAAAAGACTCGAGACCATCGACGGCGTGACTTGCGAAGGACCCCTCCCACATATGCGGTGGATAGTGTCGCTGTCGGGCGTGTACGCATACAGCGCGCGGAATTGGAAGCCCTGCTCGTCGCGAAAGAGAACGAAAAAGTGCTCCGATGGCGATGCATCCAACTCCTGCGATTGCGGGGCGGACATTAGCAGACGAACGCACGGCAAAGCACGCACGCGTCTACACCACCACGCGTTCACACACGAGCCCACATACGCACGGCGGACATTAAGCGAACGATCGTGCGCGTACTCGCAAGCCTCCACACACACACACACACACACACACGCACACACACACACACACACACGCGCACACACACACACACACATACAGCACACACAGCGCGCGGTGCCACACACCCGCAGGACTTCCTTCTGCGCCTTTTCGTTCACAGGGCCGGCGAGGCACACGTGCACAATCGCATTGCGAATCAGCTTTCGATTTGATTTGTTCCCACTTCGTTGCGGCGACGCTGCGGCTGCAGGCATTAGGCCATGACGTTTAAACCAAGCAAACACGCAATTCATAGTCACACGCCCACGCACCGCACACACACGCACGTACACGCAACATGACGTAACACATACCGGCGCTTCCCGCAGAATCCTTTCGTGCCGATCGCAGGAGCCTCCGCTTGTGCCTGGCAGACTCCGCCGGCGGGTGAGGCGTTAGTGCCGCGTCCTCCTCGTTCTCAGCCACGACCGGCGCTTCATCGTGGACGGACTCGTCGATATGGACCCTCAGAGGGGGCTGCTGGCGTTGCACGTGGGACACTTGTTGCACTGGGGCCTGGGCATGTGACTGGGCTTGGGACACCGGCGTCGGCTGTGCCTGCGGCTGCGGTGCCTTGGACTGCGGTGTGTGCGCCGGTGCGGACTTTGCGCGCAGAAAGCGCTCCTTGCGTCTGTCCATTTCGGGCTGAGTATGGAGTGCAACACGGTGTGAGGCGGTCATTATCAATAGAAAAACGGCGTCCGGCGTGTTAGTGTTATTGCGCGGCCACTCACCGTCGCCTCCCCTTCATCTCCGACAAAGTACGCGACCGCCTTCGGCTTCGACGCGCGCCGCTCCCGTGTCTGGACGGAGTCGTCACGTGTCTGGACGTCATCGGCGGTCCGGTCCAATGTAGGCGTCTGCTCCACGCTCTCCCCACGTGACAGGCGCCTCGCCGACTGCGTCCTTTCGTCTCCGTCCGCTGTCGTTGCATACAGCTCGTGCACAGTGGCGTCTGTTTCCGTCCGGTGCTCTTGAACGTCTCTTTCTGAGCGTGCGCGCCGCCGGCTTCCTCCCAAATCGCGGTCGTGCGGTGGCGGGCGCTCGGGGCGACCTGCCACCGGTGCCTCAGCCTCTGGTTGGGGCACTTCACGCGCGCTGTCCACGAGCGACGCCTTGCGTTCCTCGCGTGTCGATCGCGCAGTGCGTCGAGTGCCGTCGTCCACAGGCGTCTCTTTGTGCACTTCGCGAGCCGTGCGCGAAAAAGTGTCGCCGTCGGGATTCGAACGCCAGAGCTTCAGCGCAGCGCGACCAATTTCCTCGCGCCCTTCCTCCCACGCACGCTGTGCCTCGGCTGCCGCATTCTTCGCGCGCTGCTGCATCAGCTCCATTTGCGCCCGTAGAACCGAGGCAACCTCCGGGCGGAGTGTCGCACGCGTAGTCACGACAGGCCGTTCGAGCTGCTCCACTGCACGCATCCGCGCACCCACGTCAGAAGCCGACGCCCTCCGTGGTGGCAACACAGAGCTCTTGCCGACAGCGACACTGCCGCGCCCAAACCCGTCGCCCCCAGCTCCCTTCTGCAGCGCGGCGTATGCAAGCGCGAGTGGCTCGCTGAGGCCACGTGAGGTTGTGCCCTGATAGTCGCCACGGTCCCCGCTCTCTCTTCGCCGCGAGCGAGCCGCGTCCGTTTCCTCGCCATCGTGCACAGCGGTGTACGCCGACTCCCCATACGACCCGCTGCGCCAGCGCGGCGTCTCTTCTCGCGCATTCCTCGCTGTGTTCGGAATAAAAGGCGCTTCCGCCACGTGCGCGGCGACGTCATCGCGCGAACGGTCACGATCGCCATCCACTACGCCACGGGACTTCGGGACTCGCAGTGGCTCCGCGACACCCCTCGACTGGACATCACGATGGGAGGGATCAGAGTCGCGCGCAGAGTTCGCGACAGCGCCACGCGATACATGTGCGTCTACTTCATCGCTAGAGCTGGCCGCTTCATCCCCGCCCGCCGTCACGTGACCGGCTTTCCGCGGCGGCTCCTGCGCCACACCCCACGCGCTCCTAGACGACGCCACGCCCTGACCCTGCACCGCAGCTGCGATGCCACGCGCGCTCTCGTCTCCCCCCTTCGCACGCATGCCTTCATGCGCCGTAAATTCGGAATCGTCGCCCGCCCACTGGTCTGCATCCGGTCTCGCCGTCGAGGCCTCCCTCACGTCGTGCGAAGGGACGGGCGAGTCTACACCCGCGCCGCTTTCCGCACTCGCGCGCTCGGCCGACGTGCGCATTGCCTCCCATGCCATGTCGCCGACAGACCCGCCAAGGTCGCTCCCGTGAACAATGTCACGTGACGACTCGCCGTCGTCGTACCCCGCAGGGGAATCGGCGAAGGCGACCGGCTCCACAGCGACGCCCCGCGCGCCCGACATCTGTTCAGCGGCACGTGTCTGAGAGACAGAAGTCTCGGTGTTTACAGCGTCCGTCGTTGCAGTCCTACTGCCCGCAACTCGCACATTGGCGCCCGATTCGTCCCGCGCGCTGTTGCTTCCGTCCGAAACCAACAAGCGCGCCTCCGCAAGCGCAGTTCGCTGCGAGGCCACGGGGGGCTGCATGGGTGCGGCCACCTCCACACTCGCCGCAGTGTCCACGGCAACGTACAGCTCGGGATCCGAGAGAGAAGCCCTTAGGTCGGGCTGCGATGGCCGTCGCCAGTGACCGCGCGGAGGAAGAGCGGACGCCGCCGTGGCAGACGGCGGCGGACGGACAGACGACGGTTCGCTCGCACGCGCAGCGCCGCCCTCGTGAAGCGTCGACCTTGATCCCGACACGGGCGTCTGCGCAGTCGGTGGACGTGCGCCACGTGCGGACGACCCCACTGAAGTGGAGGGCTCGTCCCTGCCAATTGGGGCCGATTCTCCCTCGCGGAACCCAAGGCGCGACGCAGAGCCCGGTCGCTGCTGCGCGTGTTGCGGTGCGTTGCCTCTTCGCCACAACGGGCGCGCGGCGGAGAGGGACTCGCGCACGGTCTGTTCACGTGACGACGGGTCCGGCAGCGTCGCGACAAGCTCCGACGGGAACTCTTCCTCGGCCGAGGAGTCGCCCGCGGCGTCTTCACCCTCGACGGAGTCCGCCTCAAATCGCGCGTCGTCGACGACGCGTGGTGCGGGCGAGACATTGCCGAGACAGAGGAAGAGGTCCACGACAAGCACAAGCACGTTCGGGAAAATATCCGGAGCGCCGGCGGCGAGGGTGCCGATGTCGAGCGGGAAGAAGACGCCCGTGTCCTCGCAGTACCACCGCAAGAGGTCGAGGTTATAGGCGACGTCCGAAGGCGTCGGATTTGAGTCGAGTCGAACGGCTGTTGGGCGAGCGCAAGTATGCGGCATGGGTTAGTGCATATGTGCGCGTGCGATGACGGCGTGTTGCACGTCAGCACAAGCGACATGTGTTTGATGCACTCAAAGGCACTTCGTTCTTCTTTAACCCAAACGCACACACCTTGCAGCGGCAGCCGTGCGTCGTCATAAAACGAGATGAGCGCAGCAAGCGCCCTCGAGTCTGCCACGGCCGCCACGAGGTCCCTCACTGGCGGCAGCGACACGCGCATCCCCGCAGGTGCCGCCGTGTTCGCAACGACCCCCAGCACCTTGTTCATCCACAGCACAAGGGCTGCCGTCGTGTCTGGCGCCCTTTCCTTCGCGGCGTTGTACGGCGCAACGCGGCTAATTACCATCCCCACCATGTCCGCCGTCAGCCTCTCAGACGCATACGCCTGCATGATCGCATCCATGAGCGCGAGGTGCGCAGAAGGCGCAATGGGGTCGCGCGCGAGGTCTTCGGGCACGACGTAGCCGTCGTCGTCGATGGCGCTCTGCCCGGCGTCCCCCAAAAGCGCAATCACGGCCGTGTGGACGGCAATCGCCCCCGGACTCGCATTGTTCGGTGGCAACCGCGTCTTCACTTTCTCCCCACCAAAGAGAGCGACGCATGCGTAGCGATAAACGGCGCCGGATTCGAGCAGGCGACAGACCGACGGCTGCGAGAGCGACTGGAGCACGTGCTGCTCCGCCGAGAGCAAGTCCTCGGACACCTCGCGCGGCGGCGAACCCTCGTCCACCGCAAGGCGCAGCGTCCACGCCAGGGACGCGTCGAAGCGACGGTCCATGGCAGGGATATTCGCGCCGTGTGAGAAAGCGAGGATTGTTTTTCACGTTGCACGCCGATGCCGAACTGAAATACGATTTCGGGTAGGCTCGGAATGTGTCCGTTACTGCAGTGCTGTTACGTGATCACGTGATGACGGTCCGAGTGCTCGGCATTTTTGTGCTCCAGGAGCCGAACGGATATTTGAATTTGGGGACCGATTTTACGCGGAAATTCCGAGATAGTCAGTTGGGAATTGCCGGAACACTCAATAACACCCCGGATGCCAAAGTTGAAACGCCGAGGCGAAAAAAGCGGGAGAGAGAGAAAAAAAATCCACCGAGGAGGCATGGCGTAGGAGAGGCCTTGCGAGTTTCGTCGCGAAGATGGCAGGTCTGTGTGTGAGTGCATACTGTTGGCTCACTGAGGTACCCCCTTGGTTTGAGTGTGTGTGTGTGTGCCTGTTGGCTTACTCAAGTACCCTTTTGTGTGTGTGTGTGTGTGCATACTGTTGGCTCACTGAGGCACCCCTTGGTTTGAGTGTGTGTGTGTGTTACTGTTGGCTTACTCAAGTACCCTTTGGTTTGACTGTGTGTGTGTGTGTGCATACTGTTGGCTCACTGAGGCACCCCTTGGTTTGACTGTGTGTGTGTGCATACTGTTGGCTCACTCAGGTACCCCCTTGGTTTGACTGTGTGTGTGTGTTACTGTTGGCTTACTCAAGTACCCTTTGGGTTTGACTGTGTGTGTGTGTGTGCATATGTTGGCTCACTGAAGTACCCCCTGGTTTGACGCCGCGAATTGCCGCGCAGCCATGACGGAACTCGAATACTTGCGCGAATTGCACGCAAAGGGGGACGCACTGGCGGAGGCGGAGCGCGCGCGTGCGGAGGCGGAGAGCGCGCGTGCGGAGGCGGAACGCGAACTGCGCGAAGAGGTGGACGAATTGCGCGCAAAACTGGCGGACGCGGAGCGCGCGCGTGCGGACGCGGAACACACGCGTGCGGACGAAGTGTCCGAGCTCGCCAAACTGCGGACCGAAAATACCCTTATCAGGCGGGAGCTGTCGGTGAGCATGGACGATCAAGCGCGCGGTGAACACATCGTGCGGCGCCGGACGGAGTTTTGCCTCAAGATGCAGTGGAAGGCGCGCTCGGGCGCTGATGCCCTCAAGGGCCGCGTTTTGGAGTTTCTGAAGAAGGCGTCGCCGGTGGGGAAGGAGACCAAAGTACTGCAGCCCGCGTTGATCGAGCTTCTCGAGGCCTTCGACGAAGTGTTCGCGACGGTGGACCACCACGCGGGCGGCACGTCGCGCGAATTTCGGATCGATGCTGGTCTCTATCCGCATTGGCTGAGCCCTATTTTGCGGAATATTGCGTGCTTTTTCGTGGCGCAGAGGGAAATCAAGGTGGGTCCGTCGAATGCCATGCTCGCCCAGCACCCGAAAACTGTAGGTAAGATGGTACGGTACGCTGACCTCGTCCTCCGACATGGGCGTGAAAGTACTTCGGCGATAAGCGGCCTCTTCCCCTCGGTTTTGTCGATGAGGCCACGCGCCTTTGTGCTGGCCGCGATAGTGACGGAGAAGCGCTTTGCGATTGTGCAATTCTCGAGGGGCTCAGCGGAGGACGGCCTCCCCGTGATGTCCACGCATCCGGACCTCGAATTCACGTGGACACTGCGACGGATTGTTGAACGAGCGCGCGTTTGCCGCTTTTGAGGCACTCGTGATGCCCGACACTGGCGGAAGTTCGATCGAATCGCTCTACAGCATACGACCGCTTGCGCTCCCAGTAGCCGTTTCGTCGTTTTCCGCGTGAGGCTCCTTGGGGTAGGTCGGTTGTGCGAGGCATACGAAGCAACGCGCGACGGGTGTAGCTTTGTACTGAAGATCTACCGGGGCAAGAAAGTGGCGAAGTGGGCTGCGCGCGAGGCGGCCGTGCTGTGCCGGCTCCATGAGAACGACAGCGCGCTGAGCGATGACGAGAAGTCGACTCTGGCAGAGGGCACCCCGTCTGTCGTCAAGTCGAGCGTCGCGTCGGTCGAACGCGAATCGGCGTATCGGGGACTCTTTCCCGGGCGGGAACCGCCGAAGTCCCTGTTCGAGGGCGATGTGGCCGAGCCGCATTCGGCCCGTTTGAGGGAGCAAGCTGCAAAAGAGAGCGTTAAGAACAATGCCGCGTCGAAAGAGGCTGCGGAGTCGGTCTCGGGCGTGGGAGCGACTCCCGCGGTGTGCAACGTCCTGACTCCTGTCGGACATCATGCCACATGGGAGGACCTGAATCTCCCGCTAATCGGGTGCGGCGGGCGCATCGAGCGCATCGTCGCCGCTGCGCACAAACTCGGCGTCGTGCATGGCGACCTGTGCCCGTCGAACATGATTGTGGTGGCGCGAGGCACGGCGCCGCCTCTGTGCGTGCTGAACGACTGGTCGTCGGCGGTTGTTGTTAAGGACGTGGAGAGCACCGTGTTTTTTCACCGCGATATGCGTCGGACTCCGTACTGGGGGATGTGCGACCCACTGAAGCCGACGACCTCGTTGCGCTGGAGCGCATGCGCGTCCTGTGGCTTCTCGACGGGTGGAGGGACCCCCTCTTTCGGGACTGGGTGGCTCACCATCGTGCGTGGAAGAACGCCGATTTCGTGGGCTTTTGGAGCCGGGCGGCGTCGCGGCTGAAGGAGCTCATGGCCTATCTTTCCCCCCAGTGAGCGGCGACTGCCGCCATTGTACATCCCCAACACACAGGCCCTAGGCTTTTGAGCAGTAACGCCCCTTGTAACCCCTCCCCCCC
>CALSCQ010000859.1:0-13635 GCA_943704525.1 Pigoraptor vietnamica
GGGGGGGGGGAGGAAGGGAGAGAGAGGGAATCAAGTAAGTGTACAAGTGTGCTGGGTGCGTACGTATGCACACGCACGCGGTGTGCGAAGACGTGCATGCGCGCACGGATTGTTACCGCAGCACATACCGTCGGCGGCGATGGCGGCCCTCGACGAGGGCGACATGGCGAGCGCGCGTAACGGCATTCGGCGCACGCTGCCCAACACGGGCGTCGGCAAGTCCGCCACGAACGACAGATTCTGGTTCGCTCCAAGTGTGTAGTAGTCGTTGCGTCCAAGCGCAAACAGCAGGTCGTTGGAGGGTACGGAAAAGAGAACTGCGCAGAGTGCGTGACATTAGACGACAAGCGCGCGGTTGCGGCGTGGACATCGCGCTACGAGCTAGCTACCAAAGTTGGCACAACAGTCCATTAACTCGACGTGGCCCGACATGACCGTTACACGCACCTGTGCTGCAGTTGTAGTCGGCAAAGCCCCGCGGGCACGTGCAGTTGTAATCGTTCACGAGGTCCGTGCACACGGCGCCGTTGCGGCAGGGCTTGGACGCGCAGTCGTCGATGTCTGAGGCACAGGGACCACTGTCACTCATCAGATTGCAACAGCAAAACAAGGGCCACACTCCATCGCAGCTCAGCGCAGACAACCCACTGCTTGCATGCGCGCCCACGATTACACAGTGGCGCACGCGTAGTGAGTGCGACCAGTGAACATACAAGCGCACACTCACCCGTTTCGCAGAACGACCCAGTGAACCCTGGCAGGCACACGCACACCGCGCCGTCCGCACCCTCGGAACACGTCGCGCCGTTCTTGCATGGGCTCGGCCGGCACCAAAAGCGCGTTCCGATCTTGACCGTATCGAGGTACACGGCCGCACCGTCGATGCTCGGTATGTGTCGGAAGGCGACGCGGACGACGCGGCCAACGCAATAGTCTGGAATGCGCGCTTCAAATTGGGGTATCGTCGTCAACGCGGCGGTTCCCGTGATGCTCACCGTGCCGTTGAGCAGCGAGCGAAACGACGACGCGGCCGTGTCCCCCGTGGCACTCACGAGCACTTCAACCGACTCGGGATATCCCTCGCCGTCGGACTGCAGGGTGAAGCGCACGCGGGTGCCGTTCGCCTCCACAGCGACAGGCGGCGACACGAGCCAGTTGTCGCCGTTGAAGAAGAAGCCGGTGAGCCCGGTCGTGTCGGCAAACGAGTACGAAACGGCGCGCCCCGTGAGAGGGTCCGCCGCCCACTGCGAAACGCAAAAATACGCAGTCACAAAGCAGAACGAAGTAATGCAGGCGAATGGACAGAGCGTGACGTGCGCCCCATTGAGACAGCAACCACCACGACCGACGCATCCGCACGTCGCCGACCTTGCTCTCGCAAATATAAGCAAGGGCGGACATGCACACCCACCGAGGACCCGTCGCCGTCCCTGTCGATCGAGAGCCAACCGGAGGGAATGGAGCGCATGAAGCACTCGACCATGGACCAGTTTCCGGTGACAGCTGCGGACACGGTCCACACAAGAATAAGTGCGACGACGTGCAAAGGGGACGCCGTATCTTACATCGCATTGTCACATAATAGAAATGGAAGAGTGCACACACACAAGATGCGACGATGGACTGACGACTGCACATAAACAGAGAGCTCGAATGCAGTGACAAGAGAACACGTGTACGAAACACAACACGCGAACTCAGAACGGCCACCCACTCTTGTTCGCGAGGGTCGCCGTTATGACCCCAATCTGCACCCATGCGTTGCGGAGGTTCCTGTTAACGACGGGCTGCGTCGAGTGCTGCAGCGCGGGGACGAGTGCGACCGCCGTCTCGTTCCGCCCAATGTAACACTCTGGATCCACGGACGCCACGATGGAGCGAGGCGAGTTATTCTGCCGCGTGATCAGCCGCACGCGCATGAAGGCGTGCATCAGCTCGGCAGAAGAGTCGGCCGGCTGCGCGCTCGCGTTGACCGGGTTGGAGGACGCAAAGAGAGTGATGAGTTCGCGGAACGTGACTTGACTCGGTATCGCGGCGTCCGTGTCGGTGAACGCGGTCACGGTGAGCGTGAGCGTGGCGTCGCGGGGAACGACCACCGGCTCCATGATGATGACATTGCGCGGGTTGAGCACTTTGGTGGTCGTGGTGAAGTAGCTCCGCGCGGTTGTGCCCGTGAGGTTCCACTGAGAGCACGGTCAGAGTTGAGAACGGTGCAAACCGACGAGCATGCGCGATACGCACTTACACGCACCACGCACGCACAGACGCACACGTACGCAACACACAGATACACACAGACACACAGACACACGTGACACACAGACACACACAGACACACACACACACACGCGCGCCCACATCACACACACACACACACACGTGCCACACACACACACACACATACACACACACGTGACACACGCACACACACACATACACACACACACGTGACACACACACACACACACGTGACACACACACACACACACACACACACGGGCACGAGCACAACACGACAAACAACGCACCGTGGCCTTGTCTCCGTCAAAGTCAGCCGCAGCCCACAGCGGCGGCCAGTCGGTAATATTTGTTGTCACGCGGAACATTTGCTGCGCAGCAATCTCCGCTGGCTGGTGCAGCAGCAGCGCAAAGGCAACGACAAGGAGCGCCGCTGCGAAGAATTGGGAAAAAGTGTGAGTGTGAGCCCAAATCAGAGGAGTGATTTGCCATCGGTGTGTTCATAAAAAGGCCTAAGGCTTCACCTGCGAGGCCATTCGCGCTCTTGGCTGCCATCGCGAAAGCTTACAATCGGTCGATGTTGCGGCCTTGACGCAGGACTGTGAGGCTCCTCAATTGCGCTTTGATCTCTGCATGCTTGCCGCTCAGTCGCCTGCGAGACCGTGGATGGATGCCGCCGGTACTGTAAAACGAAAGACCGACCTCCACTGCTTGGGCACCTGCGCCGATTGTGCGCTCAGTTTCACTACGCTACCTTCACTGCCCCGCATAACACGACCGACGCGCGCACGCGGGTTCATCGCTTGAAGTATTGCTTTGACTCTGTTTCATATTTTCATGGACACACCGACATGGTCCAGACGTGGACACTCGCGAAAATAAAGCGCAAATGCATACATTGCCCATAATGAGCGAATTGAAAAATAAATATCCGGACATTTGGCATGGAACGCTTGGCAACAGGACGTGACGTCATGCAATCACGTGACAATCAGCTGCTTTTTTGTTCGGCCGGTCGCCAGTGTCTCCAGTTTCAATTCATTTCTCTCCCTCTCTTTTTTTTTGGTCAAATACTGCGGCATAGTGGACGGCGCCTGCACACACATGGCGACGTCGACGGACTCGCGCGGGCCAAAGCGCCTCTCGATCATCGCGCCGCCCACCGACGGCCCTGCGGCGCTCCCTCCGCACTACGAGGTCGGCATCATTGGTATGGGCGACATGGGCCAGCTGTACGCGACGGTGTTTGCGGACGCGGGTCTCATGGTCAACGTGTGTGACCTTCCCGAAAAGACCGACGAGCTCAGGGCGAGGTACGCTTCGAATTCGCACGTGCGCGTGTTTTCCGACGGGTTCGGTGTGGCGCGGAGGAGCGATTTCATCGTTTACTCTGTCGAGGCGGTGAACGTCGAGAAAGTCGTGCGTCTCTACGGTCCCTCCACCAAAGTGGGCGCCATTGTCTCCGGCCAGACATCCGTGAAGGCCCCGGAAATCGCCGCATTCGAGCGCTACCTCCCGCCGGACGTGGAGATCGTCACGTGCCACTCGCTGCACAGCGCCGGCGTGAGCCCAAAGGGCCAGATACTCGTCGTCATTCCGCACCGGTGCTCCGAGGCCGCGCACCGCCGCGCACTTTCGCTGTACGCGCTGTTTGGCTCCCACTTGGTCGAGATGAGCGCCGACGACCACGACCGCATCACGGCAAACACGCAGAGCCTCACGCACGTCGGGTTCCAGGCCATGGGGACGGCGTGGAAAAACGCCGGCTTTTACCCGTGGGAGCACGCGTCGTACCTCGGCGGCATCGACAACATCAAGATCCTCTGCTGCCTGCGCATCTACGGCGCCAAGTGGCACGTGTACGCGGGGTTGTCGATCATGAACCCGCTCGCAAAGGACCACGTGCGGCAGTACGCGCGGTCGGTGTCGGCGCTCTTCAAGCTCATGATACAGGAGGACCGCGACGCCTTTTACGACCGCGTGCTGAGCGCAGGGCGCGCCGTGTTTGGAGACGGTCCCGGTGGCGACGGCGGGGCCGCGCAGCGTTCGGACGCCCTCCTTCTTCCCGACGACGTCCTAGCAGAGTACGGTCTCGGTTCGCTTCCCATTAGCGAGCGCAAGCCAAACTCCCACCTTTCGCTGCTTGCGATGGTGGACTGCTGGCACCAGCTGGGCATTCGGCCGCACGAGCACCTGATATGCCAGACGCCCATCTTTCGACTTCGGCTGGGGATCGCAGAGTACCTCTTCCGCGATCGCGCCCTCCTCGAGGAAACGCTCGAAGCGGCCCTCTACAACAAGAAGATACGCGCGGACGACATGGAGTTCTACGCGAGCGTGCGCGAATGGGCGACGATCATCGTGCACGGCGACTTGGACGGGTATCGCGCGCAGTTTGACGAGGCCGCCGCATTTTTTGCGAGCCGGCTCGAAGACGCGCGAAAGGCCAGCTCGACGCTCATCTCTCGCCTGAGCGCCCTTCAGCCGTCGACGTGAAGTTTAGTGTGGATGTCTGCTGCTCCAGAATGTCGGAGACGGCGATTGTCAACACGCGCGCTGTTCCGCTAACGCCGCCTTGTGAAGACACGTGCGCCGCGTATGCTCCTCAACAACCACGGACGTACGGCGGCGCGAGACCGCAAAAACGGTCCCGCGACGTGCCACATCAACGCCTGATCGCACGCCTTATGTGTGCAGGTTTTCCGGAATCAAAGTAAAACGCTATTGTATTCTCTTTGGTCATAGCAGTCGATAGCGCAAACACGCAGCGGAAAAAAAACGAAAACAAAAAAAAAAGAAACGACTTGCGCGCATGTCAAAAACAGCCGCACAAAGAAACGCTATAATTGCAAACAGCGACACGCGCACGCGCATGCACGCGGCAAACGCAGCAGCTCCGAATGGCCGGATGCCCCTCTAAAAGAGGCCGACCTTCTTGCGGAATTCAATCTGGCGCCAGGCGGGGAATTTGTTGAACTCGTCGCGGCTCATGCCGAAGAGTGGCACAAATTCCTCGTCCGAAATGTGCTCCTGCAGACCAAATCCGCAAGTCAGCACACAATCGTGGCCCACTCGCTCAAAGCTCCTTAATTGCAACGACCAGCGCGTCAACAGAAAGGCCGCGCGCGCAACCGCCCAAACAGTAACAAATCCCACCTCCAGCTTCTTGGGGTCCACGCCCGGCGGGAGATCGGCCAACGGGACGCCCTTCAGCTCGCTCAGCGGATAGATCTTCCGGCTGTACTGCTTCATCGCGTCCTCGAGAGCCGTCGGCGCCATGAGCGCGCTCTTACGCATGGGCTTTCCGGGCGTTTCCGACGACATCCTCTTGCTCACAGACTCGTCCCACGCCGTAAAGTGGCTGCGGAACGACTGCGTCTCCTGACCGCTCTGCACGACGAGCGTCAGCGCGACCTTCCGCCCCTCCTTCTCGAGGTGTTGCGTGTAGTCGCTCAGCGTCATCATGCCGATGCGAACGTCCTCCTGGTCGCACGCAGAGCCAACCCACAGGTACAGCTCGTTCCAGGCGTCCACAATGTACGCCGACTCGGGCTTGAGGTCCGATTGGAGCGCGCAGGGCGCCACCTCGTCAAACTGCGGGCCAGCCGTGTGGCTGCGGTAGAGATGGAAGACGCGCATGTGGCGCTTCGACGGCGGAACCTCACGAAGGCTGTCCGAGTTGGCGTAGGGCTTCCGCCCGCCCGCCGCGCGGAAAAACGCGGGCGTCTCCTCTCCCTCCTTGATCACGACGTGCGTCTTGCCGGCGCCCACAACGGGAAGGAGGTTCTTCGCCGTCGACGCCTCAAACGGCGCACTCCCCATGCCGATCCACGCATAAGCCGTGTCGTGCGTGACAACGAGGTAGCACGCGTTCGAGGACATCGCTCGCATCGTCGTCTCGGGACACTGAATCGCGCGCGTCGACGTCGCCGACAGTCCGCGCACGTGATACATGGCCTCCGACGGGCGCAGCGACTCCGGCGTACCAGAGTGGACGACCATCAACCGCTTGAAGACGAGCAGGAAGTGGTCCGGCTCCTTGCCTTGCAACACGCGCACTTGCGGCGCGCCGTACTGCTTGTCGAGCTCGATGGCGAGCATCGCCGCGGCGCCCTGTTCGTTCAGGCGGCAGTCGCGGCCCTGCCAAAAGTACAGCACGTACTGGTCGCGCTTCTCCGCAATCTTGTAAAGAACGACGTAGCTCTCGCCGCTGTAAAACTGGCCGTGGCGCTCCGCGGGAAGCTCTGTCTTGTCCTTCTCGGAGCACTGCCATACGCGCACGGGACCCGACCCATCGTCCTTTGCAATCTGGAGGGCGCAGGTGGTCATCAGACAATTTCGCGCGCAGGATGTGCAAGGGCAAGTGCCTGAGTACGGATCCCGCAATGCCCAGCTGAGAGGCAAACAAAAAAAAAAAAAAAAAAAAAAAAAAATCCATACCTGCTCGTGCCACTTGGGCGTCGGAAGTGTGTACGCCACCATCGCGGCGACGTCAATCGACTCGCGCTTTGCGAGGTCCGCTCCCGTCTGGTAGGGCGTCTGCTCCTTCCGCTTGATGTTGCCGACCTGCCGCACCTCGATCGTCATGCCGTCGGACCAGTCCGTAAACTTCTCCTTCAACGCAATGCGCTCTTGGTTCTCGCCAGTGCGGATCGGCTTCGTGAACGCGGGCCTCGTAAAGCCCGCGGGAGGCGTCGACAGCACCTGATCGGCGTAGGCGATCGCCGCGTTGCGCGCGGCGTCCGATGACTTGCGACCCGCCCAAGAATACACCTCCGAGAGCGTGTCGATAACAAATGCAGAGTCCGTCGACAGGATGGAGCACTGCATCGCCGCGCCGTTCGACGCAACTTCGCCCACCGTGCCATCCTCGAGAATCCGATACACGCGGCAGCTGTCGTCGCACTGCTTCTCGAACTCGGCATCATCGCCTCCCGACGCCGTGTCGGTGACGTCGTTCTTGGATCCGCCAAGGGACTCCCAGAAGCGAGAGGCCGCGCCCTTGCCCGCGTCGTCATCCTTCCCATCTTCGAGGGTCGTTACTTGCACGCGCCCGCTGTACTGCTTGTCGCGCATGCGGATGGCGACGTCGAACCCCTTCGCGCGCTTCAGTCGTGTCGAGTCGACGCCATTCCACACAATGATCGCGTCCGACAGGTCCAAAACGTACACGTCGCCATGGTTGAGCGACTTGGCGCTCGCCTCCACCTCCACGACACGAACGCGCTTCTTGCCCTTAATCTTGAAGAGCGAGATCTCCTTCGGCATGCCGCTCATTCGCTTGAGCGAGACGGGGCTCGTGGGCTTCAGGGCGGCGATGCCCTCCTTCGGAAGTCCGCCGATCTGGGCGAGCAGACCCGCGGCGCCACCAGCACCAGGCGGCGGCTTGAGGGTCTTCTTCGGCTCGATGGCCGTCGGGGCATCCACAGCAATGCTGTGCGGACGGGCACCGCGCAGGGCCGACGGGCTCAATGCGCCGCCCGCGGCCATCCCCGGCATGGGGATGCGCATACCCATACGCGGAGACGCGGCCGATGGGAGGGGCGACGCGTTGTCACGCTCTTCCTCTTCGCCGTTCGTCGCAGCGATCGACGGCGACGCAGAGGACTTGTCGGAGGACGTATCGTACTCGCCGCTGACGCCCTCCATAGCCTGAAGCGCGCGAACGGGGTTCATGGTTGCGCGCTTGTTTCGCTGCGGCTTCAGCGTAGCTCGAGAGAGCGTCAGATGCGTGAGCTTCTTTCCGTCAGTGTCGAGCGCGAGGCCGGAGAGATCGCTGTCGTCCATACGCGAGGTCTTGGGAGACGACGTCACAATCATGCTGGTTGGGCGTGCCTTCGGCGCAGGTGACCGTGCGGGCGAAGCTGCTTCCTTCGGCGCTTCCGCCGCAGCCGCACGTGCTGGCGCAGGAGAGGCCGCCGGCGACTTCGATGGTGGAGCGTCGAGCAGGTCCAGCAATTCATCCGCGCCCTGCGCACTGAGCTCTTCCTCTGCGCGACGCCACATCTCCTCATCATCCTCGTCCTCTACCTTGACGACGGGCGAGGACGCCGCTTTCTTCGTCGCCTCCTCCTTCTTGCGCTCCTCCTCACGACGCGCAACCTCCTCCTTCTCCTTCCTCTCGGCCTCCTCCTTCGCCTTCTTGCGCTCCTCCTCACGACGCGCAGCCTCCTCCTTCTCCTTCTTCTCCGCCGCCTCCGCCTCCTTCTTGCGCTCGGCGCGGCGCGCAGCCTCCTCCTTCTCCTTCTGCTCAGCCTCCTCCTTCTCCCGTCGTTCGTCCTCCCTCTTCTTCTTGCGCTCTTCCTCGCGACGGAGCGCCTGTTCCTTCTCCTTCCTCTCGGCCTCCTCCTGCTCTTCGCGCTTGCGTCGCTGCTCCTCGTCCCTCTTCTTCCTCCGCTCCTCCGCGGCCTCCTTCTCCTTACGTTCCTCCTCCTCCAACTCGCGGCGACGACGTTCCGCGTCCTCGCGACGCTTCTTGCGCTCCTCCTCCCGTTTCCTCTCCTCTTCGGCCTCTTCCTCCTCACGGCGCCGGCGCTCTTCCTCGCGCTGCTTCTTGCGAGCCTCGCGCGCCTCTTCCTCCTTGCGCGCTTCCTCCTCAGCCTCGGCCCTCTTGCGCTCCGCCTCTGCCTTCTTGCGCTCCGCCTCCTTGTCGGCCGCGGCCTTCGCGGCCGCTGCGTCCTCCTCCTCCTTCTTCGCACGTGCAGCGCGCTCACTTTCGTCGCGCTTCGCTTCGCGGGGCTTTGCGACAGCGGGCTCCGCCCACTTCGCCTGATACGGCTCCAGCGTGAGCTCCTTCGCCAGCGCCGTTTCAACTGAGGCCCACGCCGCCGCATCGCCGCTCTTGACGCCGTCACCGAGAGCGTCGCGCATCACGACCTCCACGTCGCGCCACGATACCCGGCCTGCAGGCACATCGGACGGACGGGCGGGCGTATCGGTGGTCGCGTCGGCCTTCGATGCGTCCCATGCCTTCGACGTGGCGGCTTTTCCGCCCGAGATAGCCGCACCACTCATCTGCTCAGCCGCAAGATCGTCTCCCGACGCACTCTTCGCGAGCTTCTTGCGCTCTTCCTCCTCGCGACGAACGCGCTCTTCCTCCTCGCGACGAAAGCGCTCTTCCTCCTCGCGACGAACGCGCTCTTCCTCCTCGCGACGAACGCGCTCTTCTTCCTCCTTCTTCTTGCGCTCTTCCTCCTCGCGACGCACGCGTTCTTCTTCCTCTTTCTTCTTGTACTCTTCCTCCTCGCGACGCACGCGCTCTTCTTCCTCCTTCTTGCGCTCTTCCTCCTCGCGACGCACGCGCTCTTCTTCCTCCTTCTTCTTGCGATCTTCCTCCTCGCGACGCACGCGCTCTTCCTCCTCGCGACGCACGCGTTCTTCCTCCTCCTTCTTCTTGCGCTCTTCCTCCTCGCGACGCACGCGTTCTTCCTCCTCCTTCTTCTTGCGCTCTTCCTCCTCGCGACGCACGCGTTCTTCCTCCTCCCTCTTCTTGCGCTCTTCCTCCTCGCGACGCACGCGTTCTTCCTCCTCCCTCTTCTTGCGCTCTTCCTCCTCGCGACGAACGCGCTCTTCCTCCTCGCGACGAACGCGCTCCTCCTCCTCGCGACGCACGCGCTCTTCTTCCTCCTTCTTGCGCAATTCCTCCTCGCGACGCACGCGCTCTTCCTCTTCCTTCTTCTTGCGCTCCTCCTCCTCGCGACGAACGCGCTCTTCCTCCTCGCGACGCACGCGCTCCTCCTCCTCCTTCTTCTTGCGCTCCTCCTCCTCTTCCTTCTTCTTGCGTTCTTCCTCCTCGCGTCGAACACGCTCCTCCTCCTCGCGACGCACGCGCTCTTCCTCCTCCTTCTTCTTGCGCTCCTCATCTTCAACGGCGCGCCGCTTCGCTTCCTCCTCCTCTTCCTTGCGCCGACGCTCGTCGTCTTCAGCCTTCCGCTTCGCGGCCTCTTCCTCTTCCTTCTGTCGGCGCTCAGACTCCTCAGCCTCCAGAGCAGCAAGCTCCGCCGCCGCAGCGGCCGCGGCTGCCTCTTGAACGGCCTTTCGACGCTGCTGCTCCTTCTCGGCCTCTTCCACTGCGCGCGCCGCGATCGCTTCCTCAGAGTCCTCTTCCTTCTCTGTCGTCGTCGGCGCCTTCGAAATTGACCGTCGTATCGCAGGCGATGTCTTGCTGTCAGACTGCGAGGGGCGGCGCACGCCCACAATGGTCTTGGGCGGGAGGCCATCGGTAGAGATCGACGGCTTGCGCTGAAGCCCAGTGGTCGATGCCGCTCCGGCCCCGGTCGAGTCTCTCCGCTTGGTGCCCGATACCGAATCCTGCTTAGCAAGCGTCGACGCCGTGCCAGAAGTGGAAGTCCTTCGCGCAAGAGGCGGCTTGCTCGCACTCGAGGGCGCGTTGGAAACGCTTTCGCGGCGCCCAGATGAAGGCGAGTCGCCGCTACTGGCTGCAGCGGCGGCACGCGGGGGCTTGCTCTCAGTCACCGTCGGCGTGCGCGCAAGGCGCGACTCGGAAGAACCGGATGTGGTGCGCGTACGGGCCGGTGACTCTGTCCCGCTACTGCTCGAAGGGCGGCGGGCAGCGCTCGTCGTCGTCGACTTCTCGCCCGACGTTGAGTCACGCCGTGTCAAGGCGGGCTTTGCATCCGACGAAACAGATTCGCGGCGAGCGAGGCCAGTCGAACGTGCGGCAGGGGCCGACTTGTCGGACGAAACGGAATCACGTCGGGTCAGTGTGCTGGAGCGCGTCATGGATGCACGCCGCTCAGTGCCCGTTGCAGCCGAATCCGGCTTGTCTGCTGTCGATGCCGCAGCAGATGCTCCGGCGCGCTTTTGCTATCAATAAACAGAGGGGTACACAGTGAGACTCAGAAGAATTGCAGATACGGCGCACCCATTCTCACCTCGAGCCGCTTTGCACGCTCCTCCGCGAGCCGCTTTTCCTCTTCCTCGAGCTCCCTTTTCATCTTGGCAGCTCGCTCCTCCCGCTCCTTGCGGCGCTGCTTTTGCTGTACAAACGAAACGAGGCATGAGGCAAACGGTTAATCAGCGCCTGAATTCGGAACGACACGCAATCCATCGCACGTAGTCGAAATGGACCTGCATGCCCAACCTTCTCTTCAAATTCGCGCTCCTCCTCCTCCAGCTTCTTGCGGCGCTCTTCAGCTTGCCGCTCGCGTTCCAAGCGGCGCTTCTTTCTCTCTTCATCCTCATCATCCGCAGCCTACAAAACGAAACATTAAAGTCGTTGAGTCGAGTAAGGAATACGGAGACAAATGTGTGTGCGTGTGTGTGTGTATGTGTGTAGCAAACCTTGTCTGTCGCGGACGCAAGAGAGGAGACCGAAGTCGTGCGCTTTGACTCGGAAATGCTGTCGCGCTTTTTCAAAGTTGAAGTCGAGGACGAAGTTGTGCGCTCGCGAGTGGTCGCGGTGTCCGACGCACCGGAAGTGGTGCGAGTGCGCGATGTCGAAGTGTCTGTTATCGAGGACGAACGCGCCTTCGAAAGCGCTTCCTCACGACGCTTCTCTCGCTCGGCCCGCTTCTCCTCGAGCTCCTAATAACGAAGACATTCCAAATCAGTGGCCATCCACTTGGGCACACACCACAAAAACACGCTCCAGTGCACACTCCGAGTCTTCCAAACTGAAGGAAAAGTTGCCCACACCATATCAAAGCGATGCGAACAAGTGGATCCAGCGAGACTCATCGCCGCGCACCTTCTGCTGCTTCTCGAGTTCCGCCTTGGACTGCTCCAGACGCGCCTTTCGATCGGCCTCACGCTTTGCACGCGCCGCCTCTCGCGCCTCTTCTTCCTTCTTCAACTCCTCTTCGAGCTGACGCTGGCGTTCGAGGCGCTCCTGCTTGCGCTTCTCAAGCATGAGGCGACGCTCCTCGTCCGCCATCTTCGAAGAGCGCGGAAACCGCGCAATGCACTCGCACTTCTCCAAACACCAACCACAACAAATCCGACACTATGTGGCCGGTGGGAGAGGAAAACTTGAGCTGTAGACAGTGAGGGTCGATGGAAGGGAGCGTGCGCACGCGCGTGGCATTCTCGCCGCGCCCACACAAGGGGGAAACGCACAAGCCACAAGAAAGTTCAAAACACAGAGTAATCCAGAGTTATTCCAGACTGACTCCGAGGTAAAGAACAATATATACCAAAACAGGCAATTTTAGCCGCCCAATACACCAATCAGAATCGCTCCCTGCTAAAAGCAACTAAAAGCGGTAGCCATTGTCAAAGAACGGGTGGTGGCCGTGTGGTCTCTGTGTGCTGTGTGTGTGAGCCTTGGGAGGCGCCGCTCGTGTCGCCCTGAGAAATATCCGCACACAACACGTGGACGTGTGCGGTTATTCTGCGCACATATCTGCGCGCCGCGGCCGATAGTGCGTAGCCTGTGCGCGTTACACGGACGATCTGCCACGTCTCGGCAAGCACACACCACAGTGTGTGCGCACGCGAACTTGTGCTGAGGCAGCTTCGGCGCGTCGAGAAATGCCGCGATTTGCGGATGTGCTCGCGCACGCGGCTTCGGGTCGTCGGCAACGCGGCCTTGAGGGATCGCGCCGGCTCGCGCTCGTCGCAATCGCACTTCTCGCAATAGCTCGTTCTTCTGTTGTGGCGGTGCGTCTTGGTGCCTCACTACCTCATCTGCAGTGCCGCCCGTGAACCGTGTGTTATTGTGGTGTGGGGGCGTGTGTGCGGCATGCCCGATGCGGTGTTGTGCGGTGTGATGTGTTGATGGTGTGGATTCCTTTTTCGCTTCAGTGTGTGATTCTGTAGGTGTATGTGTGTATGTGCGTGGTGTGTGTGTGTGTGTGTGTGTGTGTGTGTGTCTGTGTGTGTGTCTGTGTGTGTGCTTGCCTGCATGTGTGCATGTGTGTACATGCGTCAGTGCGACGTGTGCGACAAAATTCAAACACAAGGCACACCGCGAATGTTGCTGCTCCGCCGTTCCGAATATGCATACCATTCGTTTGATATGTGCCACTGAAGCGCGCGACTCGCTGACTCGCAGCAAGATAACGGGAGGATGACAATAACGTTCCGACTGGAGAACGTGCATCAGATCGGCGACGGCTACTGCGACAAGCACAGCGACTGTGACTATTCGTTCCGCTGGTGCGTTCGGTCTTCGTACGGCTATGGCAACAGGCCGACGTGCAATGGTCCCGGCACTATCGTCCGATCGCCCACGAACAATATGATCCAGTACCAATATTGGTGTCGCTGGACGGGCGAGAAGGAGGGCGACCACTGGGAGGGGAGAGATTGGGGCAGCATGCGAGAGAAGAGCTTCGACTTCTCGGGCACGGATTACTGGGTGAGCTGACGTGAAGCAGGTTTTTTTTTTTTTTTTTTTTCTTTTGGGGGGGGGGGGGGGGGGGGGGGGGGGGGGTG
>CALSCQ010000860.1:0-2500 GCA_943704525.1 Pigoraptor vietnamica
CCCCACACACACACACACCCACAAACACAATACACACGCACACGCGCGCACGCACACACACACACACACACACACACACACACACACACACACACACACACACACACACACACGCACATACACTTTCTCACTCGCTCACTGCGATGCGCAGAATATCGAGGACTTTCAGAAAAAGATCCAAAAATTTGACGAGGAGATTCAGAATGCGACGCGGAAACTCGACTCGATGGGCCTCATGGACGACGAATCGGACGAGGAAGATGCGTCCAGCGACGACGGAGAGACTCCCATAGAGAAGATGGTGTGTGTGCGGCGCGTTTGAGTGGTGTGTGTGTGTGTGTGTATGTGTGTGTTGTGTGTGTGTGTGTGTGTGTGTGTGTGTGTGTGTGTGTGTGTGTGTGTGTGTGTGTGTGTGTGTGTGCGTGCGCGCGTGCATGCGCTGCGTGTTGCGGTGAGCATTACGTGGGCGTGACAAGCGAATGTGCTGGCCCAAGTGTCGGGGTCTCTCTGTGTAGCGCGCTGTCTCACTTCTGCGCGTCCCCTCCAGATGTCGCCTGTTATTGTGAACGAGGCGACCGTTGAGGCGGCGAATGCGGTGATTGCGAAAGCGCCACTGGTGGGTCACAGCGTCAGATTCGCCCACGCCTAACTCTCACACACGCACACGCACGCATGCATTCACTGTCTTACGCACACGTTCGCACACTCACGGCCTTACGCACAAGCACACGCGTGCTCACCCGCACTCTCACACTCTCGCGTGCGCACGTGCGCCTGCAGTCGGACTCGCTCCACCTGTGGAACATTGCTTCGCCGGACAACATGGAGCCCATATTGACGGGCAAGCACACTTCAACGCTCAAGTTTCTCCACATCAACCTCTCCCCCTCGGTGCACGTCCCGCTCCTCGATCTCTCCATACTCGGGACGCTCGCGATCACCGGCTGCGGCCTCATCGACTCTGACTTTGCGCCGGGCATGTGGCTGGGCGACCTCGCGCCCCTCGTCAACCTGCGCCGCCTCTATCTCGGACAAAACCACCTCACTGTCATCCCCGCGCCCGTCTTTGCGCTCGAGGGCCTGTTTGTCCTCTCTTTGCCTCAGAACAAGATTGCCGAGATCTCACCCCAGCTCGAGCGCCTCCGCCGGCTGCGGTACCTCGCGCTCGACCACAACAAGTTGGAGCGACTGGACCCCTCGATTCTCACGCTCAAGCACCTGCGCGGGTTCAGCGCGTCGCACAACGAGATTGCGGTGGCGCCCGTGGAACTCAAGCAGCTGCAGAATCTCGTGCACGTGATGAATTTCGAGGGCAACGGGTTTCTGTCCGGCGGAGAACTCCCGCGGACGGCGAGCATTGTGTCGAGCGATGCGTCGAAGCGGAGCACGCGCCACCTCACCCTCACGCCCGTCATGGTGCGCGCGAACAGGAAGAGCACGTCGGGCCTGCTCAAGAAGCTCGAGTCGCAGTCGTCGAATGCCGGCACCGAGCAGGGTGGGTGCGCGGTCAGCGATTGCATGCTCTATGCAAATGTGGATACGTGTGTGTGCGTGTGCGTGTGCGTGCGTTCGTTTGCGTTCGCAAGTGATGCCGCTTATGTGAAGCTGGTTGCAGTTGTTTGAATTGTAACCCGTTCGTGCGTGCGCAGGCCCCCCTTCTCCCGGCCAGCTGGCGCCTTTGGACGGCGGCGCTCGCCCTCTCCGACGATCGTCGTCCGCGGGGCCCACTGTGATACTGCCGGTGCGCGACAAGGTGGAGGGCGAGCAGGCCGCCGCGTGAGTGAGAGGCGCTGCGTACGTAATCGGCAGGCATAGTGCGTGCGCGTGCGGCAGTCCTCGTGCAGATATACAGTCTATAATCGTTTTCATTGGGTGTGCATGGATTTTTGGGTTGGACATTGTGGTAGGTATTGTTGTTTGGAATTGAGGGCGATGCGCACGTGCATACGTAGACCCATTCACAGACACCGCACGTAAGCACACACCCGACACACGCACACACACGCACACACGCGCACGTACACACACACACACACGCACACACACACACACACACACGCGCGCGCACGTACACACGCACACACACACACACACACACACACACACACACACACACACCATCTGAATGTGAAGGGAGAATCAAACTCGCATCTGCCATGTATTCGCCCAACACTACTCCTCGGTATCCATCGCATGCCTGAGCCCAAGCATGCGCTCCCACACCATTGTGTCTGTCTTTGAATCGACGGACGCAATCTTGAGCCCGTTGACGAAGTACGTCGGCGTCGTCGTAACGCCGCGCTTTATGCCGAGTCGCACGTAGTTTTTCGCCTCGTTGTGCGTTGTGCTGTCGTTATACTCCTCGACAAAATCCGTGTCCGTCACGCCCGCGACCTTAGCGACGATGCTGCGCCGTAAAGCGCGTCCCGTTCGCGCCGAGTAAGTGCAAACGCTCACTTGAACGCTCGCAGAGAGAGGCGCATTTAACATGTACGCACAC
>CALSCQ010000860.1:7500-27282 GCA_943704525.1 Pigoraptor vietnamica
GCAGAGGTGTGTATGCGTGTGCGCGCACTGCTAGGCTTCTTCACGCGAGTCCTTGTTCCCTCTTGCAGCCAATTGGGGACATCGATGTGCATTGTCAGTGGCGTTCGACCGACCAATTCTCACTGTGAGCAGGCACCCTCGCCGTCCCCCGCTGTCGCCGCTCTCGGCGCGGAAATGGCGGAAGTGCTGCTGTGGCGAAGGGGTGCGCTGCACTATATGCAGTGCCACACGGTCGTGAACGATCCCTGCCGCCTCTCCACTCTCCGGCCCGACGTGAGTGCGCTGCCACTTGTGTCGTTTGAGTCGCGTTGCTCACTTGTGTGCACGCGTGTGTTTGGTGCCTGCTCCTCTTCGCTAGCTACGACGAACCATCACCGCACCTCTTGCCGATCGCCCAGCTGCCCAGTGTGACTCACTTCCCCTCTCTTACGCAGCGACTCGACGAGGGCGTCCGACAGCTCGTGGCCATGCTCAGCATTCGCGCGGCAGTGCCCAACGACCCCTTTGCGCGCCCACCACCCCCGGATGTCCCGCCGGAGGACGATGGCAAGCTGGAGCAGTTTATGCGCGAAGGTGAATGTCCAATGTGTGTGTGCGGCTTGTCTGCGGCGACCGTGCCACAGGCGTGCGTGTGCTCGTATGCGTGTGCGTGGCCTACTACTCTGCGACGGATGCGTGTGCGTGTGTGTCAGCAACGCTCACGTGCATGTCTTCTATCTCTGCTTGTCTTCGTGCCAAGGTATTATGAGCGACACGCACCTCCTCGCGCTCGCGTACTGCGGCGAAATGGCTTATTGGCGGTGGAAGCACGCCGCAGGTGCGTGTTCCGAATTGCCTGCACGTGACACTGTTGTTCGCGTGACAATGTTGTTCGCATGACACAGTGGCTCCTTTGTTGCGAAATTCTGGCTCTGCGCAACCCACTCAATTGCGATGCCTTCCTGTTTTGTGACACGTTGCGTGACGCAGGCGGCGACGAGGCGAAGAGCACGGCCGTCAATGCGCTCAAGAAGTACATCCGCGTCGTTCACGAGCTGCTCGAGATGCAGCAGCCGCACTGGGACACGTCGCGCGCGTTTGCGATGCTGCAGGAACTGTGCTGATAAATCGACCATGCCCGTCGTGTCGCAAATGTCCCTTCAAGCAACACAACAGCGGCCGGCGACACATTCGCGAAAGCATGCCTACACGCGCGCACGTGCAAGCAAACGCATTATTGATAATGGTGTTACCGACGCATCCACCAGTGCACTACGGCCAGAATGGAAAGTGACAACGCCGCATTGGTTGTGGGATTTGCACGCCGCACGCAGCGACACGCGCACGAACGCACGCACACGCACGCACGCACGCAAACATACACACACACAAACGCGGCCCATACACAAACCCGTTAGTCGGCGCTCTCGTAGATCGGCTCGTCGTCTTCGGCGGCCGCCGCAGGCTTTCCCTCTTCTCCAATGTCGTCGTATATCTCCTCCTCAAACTCGGGCGCTTCTGCCACCTTCGGCCTCTTCGAGTGGTCAACTGACGCGTACATGTCGTCGTCGTCTTCATCGTCCCACTCTGGCGCCGGCGGTTCAGCTGGCGCGGGTGCGGCGCTGACGGAGGGCGATGTCACGGGAGACGTAGGCGCTGCTTCCCCCTTGGCCTTTCTTGCCTCTTCCATCATGCGCTTTCGAACGGCGTCGGCATCCATCGCGACGAGCGCAGAGGGCACGAACCCGGCCTGTCCCTTGGCGTTCGTCGCAAGCCACGTGCCGCGCGGACACTCTGGCCCAATGTTCATGACCGAGAGTGTCTCGTCCACGTTGAATGCAAGGTGGTCGGGGTCCGTCGGGCGATACGTCTGCCGGCCAATCACCACTGATATGACCGTAAGCGATCGAGAGAGGAGATCGGCGACGTCCACGCGCTGTGGCTTGTCCGATCCGCCCTTGAACATCTTCTTGAAGCTGAACGCAGACGACGCGCGCTTGTCCTTCGGCGAACTAGCCGCTGCGGTCGCGACCGACGCAGGGCGTCCCTTCGGCGAGGCATCGGGGGCGACGGGCGCGACGGACACCGGCCGCGCGGCTGATTGTGCCTCCACGACAGTGACGGGGCGTTCGGTTGCAATGGGCGCACCGCGGGGCGAGGTGGGGACTGGCGGCGGCTGTGCGGCTGTTTGCACAGCGCGCGCTTGCGGGACCGTCGGCGCACGAGGGGACGTAGGGGTCGCGGACAAAACCGAGGGGGCGGCGAGTGGCGCAACTGCCGGCGCAACAGCCGGAGTGGGTGCGGGTGAGGCGGCGGCAGTAGCAGGCAAGGGGGCGACCACAGCAGCCTTGGTCTCGACGGGCTCTGCGGCGGCGGGCGTAGCAGCAGTGGGCGCAGTGGGCGCGTTCGCCGGGATCTGTAGCTTGAGATCGAGCGACTTGCGAGCCTGCGCAAATCGCAACCGCGACACGAATGGCGAGGGAAGAGAGAAGCGAGAGATCGGGGGAAAGGGTCAGCAGATTTCGCGCTAATTTCGCGTGAATGCAAACCACACACAGGCGCTTCAAAGGCCCATCCGAGTTATCGGGTCAGCATCGTGGGCGCGCGTCCACAACTCCCCACCCATGTCCGACAACAGGGAAGCAAGCCAAACAAACAATGTCAACCCACCCCGTCCCCCTTCGCCAGCGGCGATGACACGGGCGCCATGGTCGTGGGCCGCGCGGGCCCCTTCGCAGGCGACGGCGGAGGGGCGACCGGCAGCACAAACGCGCTTGCCGGGCGGTGGCTCGAGGGAGGGGACGAGGACGACGGCGACCCCGGCGCAACGCCGACGACGTTGCCGAGCAGCAGTTTCGGGTCGAGCTTACCGATGGGTCGGCCAATGGGACTCATTGGTGAGTCCTTGTCCTCTGTTGACTTTGCCGTGCCCGGCGTCTCCGGCACCGACGGCGTTGCGGAGGGCGATGAGGACGCTGCTTTGACCTCGTCGCTCGCAGCGCTCACGGGCGACGACAGCGCTGGCGGCTGCGAAGGGGCAGCTGCGGCGGCCTTGGGCGGGGATAAGACAGCGGACGAGGGTGTCTGCGGCTGGCTGCCTGGAACGGAGTCCGCCAACAAATCGCTCGTGCGCGGCTTTGAGCGCGAGTTGGGACGGACGGGCTTTGCCGTCGTCGTCGCCTTCTTCGGGAGGTTGATGACGCCCTCCTTCGCCGCCTGCAGCACGCCCTCGGGTGTCCACGACACAATCACGCGCCTGCGACCGCCCTGTGCAATGGCGGGCTGCGCGAGGGACATGGGGCGCGCGAGTGGGTCCGATGGGGGCGTCTCGCGCGGGACGCGTGCCTGTGCGTCCTTCTGCGCCACAGTCGCAGGCTCGACGTCAAGCGCTGCGCTGTCGGCGGCGACCTCTTGGACAGTCTCGGGTGCGCCATGCTCGGCGTGCTGTTCGGCCACTGCGATCACGGGCACGCTCTGTTCCTCGGCCACTGCCGTTGCAGGCGCCTCGATAACGTTGCCCACCGGCTGCAACGAACCGATATCACCCGGCACGCTTTCGTCGTGCGCGTTTTCCGCCAACACCGCAGCCGCCGCCTCGAGCGTCGCGTACGTGTCTTCGCACTCGACAGGCTGTTCCACAGCCGCTTCGAGTGTCGCGTAAGTGTCTTCGTACTCAGCAGGCATTTCCACCGGCGCTTCGCACTCGACATGCTGCGCTTCAGGCTGCTCCGCAGCCGCTTCGAGCGTCGCGTAAGTGTCTTCGTGTTCGACAGGGCGTTCTACTGTCGCATATGTGTCTTCGTACTCGACAGGCCGTTCCACCGTTTGCTCCGGCATCCCCTCCGCCAACACACCCGGTTGCACGTGCGGGTCGTCGCCTTCGGTCACATCGTCATGCCAATCGCGGCCCGCGGCAAAGTCGTCGCTTTCGTCGGCCTGCTCCGGATGAGCGGCAGCGGCGGCGTCTTCCTCGGCCTCTCCAGACGGCGCAGCGTACGAAGGGTCGACCGCCGTCTCGAGCGACTCTTCCTGCACTTCGATCTCGTCCTCGTTGTGTTCGACGACGTCGTGCGCCTCTTCGGTCGCGTAATAGTCGGACACTGCCGGCGCCCCCGACACTTCTATCGGAGGCTCGTCCTCTACTTGCGCCGACTCGGGCTCGTCTTCGCCGTAAGGAGCAGGCTCGGCGTAGTTGAGCTGCTCGCCCTCGGCGTCGTCGTCCGCAGCAGGGGCGTCTTCCTCGGCGTAGTACTTTGCGGCCGCGCTTTCGTCCGCCGCAAGCGCGTCCGCGTCAACGCCGGCGGACGATTCTTGCTCGTCGATTACAACCCCGCCGTTCTGGCTGTCGTACAGCGCATCGTCAGAATCGTTCGCATACTCGTCGGACTCGGCCCCCTTCGTCTCAGTGACCTCCGCCGCCACCGCCTCCGAGAGTGACCCGGTCGTCTCTACAGCCGTAGCGCCTTTCGGTGTGTCGCGAGGTCCGTCCAGCGGCGTCTCCTCAGGCGCGACCCTGTCCACGTGACCTGCGACCGCGATGTCCGCCGCTTCGGCAGTTCCTTCGCCCGTAATGCATTCCGGCGCTGCAGCAACCCTTTCGGCCATCGACACGCCTCCCTGCTCGTCACGTGAGGCGCTTGCCTCGTTCGTGAGGGGCGACTCGAGTGTCTCCGCGGCCGCATCTTGCGCCACAGCCGACGCCGTTTCGCACACAGCAGGCGCTGCCTCATCCGCGCTCGTGGCCCCCTCCCCTTGCGTGTCGGTCGGCAATGCAGCCTCGTCCGCAGATCTGTTGCCGTCAGTCGCATCCGCGTCAGCGCTGGCTGTCGACGCGGCGCTCCCTGTCGTTGCCGATGTGGGCCCAGCAGAGGGTTCCACCACAACGGAGCGGCGCTGCTGTTGTGCCAGGTGTGCTGGCTTGGGGCGTACTGGGGGACGCGACCCTGGCCGCTTGGGTGCTAGCGCGTTCGCCGCCTGCTTCGCGCTCAATGGCCGTCCGGACTCGAGTGTGGGGCGGCGCGGTGCGACCGTGTTGTTGCCGCTCATGCGGCGTGCGGACGCGCCCTCCTCCTTCGGAACCTCCGAACCGACCTCTTGTCGAACTAGCGAAGCGGCACGGCTATCTCGTCGCTTCTCCTCGGGCACGTCCGCCGGCTTCGACGACGTGCCCGCGCCGCCCTCGCGACGGCCCACGGATGATGCACGGCTGTCGCGCCGCTTGTCCTCCGTCTCACCAGCCTTTGCTGTGACACTCTTCGGCGGCTTGGGCGATACGGGCGGCGGTTGCTTTGCTGCGGGGCGGGGAGCACTCGCCACGGATGCAGCAGGCGTTACAGCGGCTGCGGGGGGTGTTGCAACGGCGGCCACAGCAATGTCGGGTTTGGGCACAGTCGCGGTCGGAACAGGGGGTAGAGCGGCAGTCGGCGCAGAGTCTTTCTGTCCGCTGGTCCTCCGGAGAGGGCCTGCAGGGGCACTCGCCGATAGCGAGGATTCGCCTTGGGATTCGCCGCTCTCGCGCCGCTGGCCGGGAAGCATGGGGCCGCTCGTCTGCCGGCTCATTCGGCGCTCCACTTGAGTCGCGCGCTCCCGCAGCGGTGCAAATTCCGAGCTGGGACGCCGCCCCTCCGACACAGGGTCGAGCGCCGAGCTCGTGCGGCGCTTGTTGTCCGGCGCAGCGCCCCGTGCTTCGGTGGCCGACTCGAGCGACTGCGCGCGCGGCTTGCCTGCCTCCGCCGGCAAGGGTGGCGGAGGGGCTTCGCCGCCCTCCTTGTCCGAGGACATCTTGCGCAGCAGTGTGACGACGTACTCGCGCGAGGGCTTTCGCTCCTTCGCCGCGGGTCCACGCACCGTCTCATACACCTCGCCGTCAGCCGCACGGGGCGCGGCGCTTGCGACAGCGCCGTCGTCCACGGCCACATACGTTCCACGGCGCCCTTGCTGATCCCCCGCAGCATCGGCAGCGGACAGCGAGGGCCCCTGCGACTCCGGCATGACGTAAATGTCGCTTGCGCGCCCCGCTATTCCCTGGGGAAGTCCGTGCACCGCGTCGTCCACAAGAGTGTACGTGTCGCTCACGCGCAGTGTCGGGGTGGCGCCCTGCGGCAACTGCGCCAACACGGCGCGCGTGACGTCGTCCGGGACGGCGTATGTTTCACTCACGCGCGTCGCTTCACCCTGAGGGGCCATTGCGACCGCAGCCCGTGCGACGTCGTCCGGGACGGCGTATGTTTCACTCACGCGCGTGGCCGGCGAGTCGGACGGAATGTGCGCCAGTGCGGCGCGCATGGTGTCCTCGGGTATCGCATACTTCTCGCTCACGCGCTCGCTGGGACCGTCAGGAAGGTGCGAGAGAACGGTTCGCGCAACGTCCTCCGGAATCGCGTAGATCTCGCTCACACGCTCTGCGGGTCCGTCTGGAAGCCCCGCGAGGGCAGATGCGATGGCAGCCTCAGACAGCTGACCACCCTCCGGGACACTCTCGCCCGAAGTGCGGCGCGGCGGATCCTGCGAGGCCTTGCGCGACGACGAGAGGGCCTGAGGAATGTCGTAGACCTCGTCCTCCATCGGCGCCGGCTGCTGTGTGTAGGGGGACGTCGTCATTGATATTGTCTCCTGCGACCTCTTTCTCATTTGAGATGCCGGCGGCGCCAGCGGCGTAAGCGTCGACGGGGGCTGCGGTACGGGAACCGTCGGATACGAGGACATTCGCACGCTCTGCGGCCGAGCGGTGCCAGGCAGCGGCGCAGCCACAGGTGCCGACGCATAGGCCGTGCTCGCGGGCCGCTTTGAGGGAGGCACAGAGGACTGCGGCATCTCATACACGTCGCCGGGCGAAGGCGGGCGCGGCGCCACCTCCTTCGGCACGGCGGTCACGTGGCCAGCGGGCGCGAGTTGTGGCTTGGCCTGCGGCATCTCGTAATCCTCTTGCTCAGGAATGGCCGGCGCTGAGCGCAGAGTTTGCGAGGCGGCGCTCGATTGGAGCGATTGCGGCACTTCGTACAGTTCGCCGTCATCGACTGCGCCACCCCCGTCGCCCCCGCCGTGCGACGCGACAACAGGGTCATCATACGACTCCGCGGGGGCGTCGACGGGTCCATCGTCCCACTCATCCACCCAATTTGATTCGCCGCCGGCTTCGATGTGCGTCGTGTGCTCAATGTTGAAGTCGGCTGCCAGGTCCAGCGATCCCTCGCGCGACACGGACGTGTGCGATCCGAGACTGTCTTTCGACTTTGATCGCCCAAAGATGCTCTTCGGCCGCGATCCCGTCGGCGAAGCGGGCGCCTCTTCGTGCGAGTCCGACTTGCCCTTGCGCCCGAGAGACGCAAAGAGGCGGCTCATCTTCGCGAGCAGACCTGCTGCCTTCAAGCGACGTGCGTAGGTGTGTGCATCTCTCTCACGTAGGTCAACAAGAGTACACAACCGCGTGTCACTCGTCGCCTTCGCACGGAACTTTTAGGGTGAGTTTCCCCTGTGTGCGTTCGCGGAAGAGCGACGGCGAACTTTTGCCGCTGTTTTCTCTCATCGCGAGTGACAGGAACACACGGGATTCATTCACCAACAACCCGATGTACTTTTTAGGACTTTTATTAAAGATCGTTTTGCATACGAAAAGTAGTATTTCAGATATAATTGAAATACTAAACCAAGCTCCTCTAAACTATGAAATAACTATAGGCCAACTTCCGCACTGATTTATGAGGTCAGTTTGTTAGTAGAGGGTGCACATTTCGTGACCATCCTGTCCGCCTTCAATACTCTTTTCCATAGGCGAAAAATCAGCTGAGTATCATTATCCGGGGTATGTTCGTCCGCAGTACATTTAAGATACGGTTCATTTTTGTGTTGGAGTTTGCTCACTATCCAATTTATTCTTCCGGTTTTGAGTTCAGAGAGTCCCAACTCAAAATCTCGACTCAACTCGTGCACGAACCCGTTTTCTTTGCGCAACACAGTTTCCATCGCTCAAATACTCGTATTTTCTCTCTTCCCTTTGCGTGTCTTGAGCTTGGGACGGGCGCGTGTTGCGTCCGTTAATTGCCGCGACAATGGCAGAGCATAAGCGCGGTGGGTCCTTGCAGCGCATGGCAATCACTGTGTGATTCAAGTCTGCTGCAGAACGCGCGACATATTCATGTGTTCCTCTTCCTCGTCACCTCGGTCTCTTGCCAACGAGCGTCTAGATTGTATGCACCAGAAGCAATACCTTCTTTGCCTTCTTATCGTCGTATGCGTTGAGAGATAAGGATTTTCATCGTTTATTTGCCGGCAATTGGGGGATGCAGTCACAGTATTGGGTTCGCAACATGCTCGCACCTCTCATTCTCCACAACATGCTTGCAGAGGTGCGCATGACGGAGCAGGAGATGGACGACCTCCACATTGACCACTCGTGGCGCGATAACTGCGTGCATCTCCTTGTGCCCTTGAACAACTGCCGGAGGGAAAACTATTACCTCCCCTTTCGCTGCGGCCACGAGCGCCACGCATATGAGAAGTGCCAGTATGAAGAGTGGGTGGTTTATATTGGACGCCTCTCTTTCTCTCTCTCTCTCGCCGCTATCGCATTCACGCTGATCTTTGAATTATTCACATTCAATTCTTCTCTCTTCGCTGCCAGAATTTGTTCTGAGACGTTCGTCATCATTTGTGGTGTGTGTGCGTGCGTGTGTATGTGTGTGTGTATGTGTGTGTGTGGTGTGTGTGTGTGTGTGCGTTTTTTTGTTTGTGTGTGGTATGTGTGCATGTGAAAATGCACTTGTACGTGTAAGTGTGTGTAAGTGCACGTTGTGTGTGTGTGTGCGCGTTTTTTTGTTTGTGTGTGGTGTGTGCGCATGTGAAAATGCACTTGTATGTGTAATTGTGTGTAAGTGCACGTTTGTGTGAGGTTTTGTGTGAGTGTGCATAAATCGCTCGCGCACTCTCTATCGCCCGCTCCTCGAATCGATGGCATACGCCTGCTTAGTCGATGGCATACGCCTGTTTTGATTTACATGTATCTTGGTCCGTGTTCCGCAGATACCTCGAACGCATGAAGGAGATGAAGCGGATACGAGCAGCCGAGGCGCGCAAGAAGCACGCGCCCGCCTAATTCAAAGACAACACTCGTGTGGGACTGTGTGTATGGCGGCGTGCAGAGCGAATGAACTTGTACAAATGATTATGGTGGTCACTGGCGTTGCACGATGTGGCCGGCGTATCAACAACATGGCGCGTACAACTGACACCTGCACGCGCACACACTCACATATAGCACACGGAGACACACGCACTCGCACACGGGCACACGCACACGCACTCACACGACGGAATACGGCCAACAGTCAACTGAAAGCACAACCCATAACATGAGAGAGAGGCTTCATTGCGGACGCGACCACTTCGCAGGCTACGACAAGCCGCGGCAATCGGACCGAACAGAAGGCGATTCCCATTGCGCACCCAGAGGCAGCCCGCCACAACAGCGCGCGCACCGGCCACCCCCAAGCACCGACCGCCGACGACGTGACAAACAATCTCGCGGCGTCCCCTCCGCAAAGCGACGCGCCCGCAACAAAACCCTTCCCCGAGCCTAGCGTCAAAGATCAGGCGCCTTACTCGTTGTCCTCCGACCGGAGGCGAGCAGCGGCGTTCGTGACCTTAACGTCGAGCTGCTGGGCGCGCTCAAGGATCTGGCGGCGCTTGAGGGCCGAGACGTTGTGGGCAATCTCGGCGCTGTACTTCCTGTTCTGCATGAGGAGGAGCTCGAGGTCCGCGACGTTCTTGACGACGAAGCGGTAGAAGCCGTCGGGCTGCATGTTGCGCGTCTTGCGGGCCGAGCCGTAGCCGATCGAGGGCATGAGGTACTGGCCCTTGAAGCGGCGGCGGACGCGGTTGTCGATACCCTTGGGCTTACGCCACGACTCCTGCACACATCGAAACAAAACACACAAGCGATCAGCCCGAGTGTGAAACGCATGGCACCCGTAAGGCCGAAGCGATCAGACCGAGTGTGAAACGCATGGCACCCGTAAGGCCGAACCGTAAGAATCAAGGTCGACATAGTTTTCATAGTAACGCGTGGTGCAAACGGTAATCAAGCATAATCCGCACAAAAGCGGATGACCATTCAAAACGGGCTATTCAAATGTTCGTACATTCATGCGCCTGCGCACCACCATCACACGATGGACGGCATCCATGAGTGAGTGCGGCAACAAACCCACCGCAACAGCGGCATAGCGGTCCGACTGGTGGCGGATGAAGCGCTTCGTGCGCTTCTTCACGATCTTGACCTTCTTAAGAGGCGTGACCATTTTCGCGTCCACCCCCTAGTTCGTGCAATTGACACGAGGCATCAAATGGGCTGTGAGCCACACTGTTATCGATGAACCGACTCTTGACCACTAGCATACACAGACGACACCTAAACACTTCCCCGCCGCTTATCCACTAGGACACACGGGCACGCAAAATGCCCTGTGCGACACGCTCTAATGCATTCGGGGAATGGACGGCACACATGCACTCGATGCTCGAAATTACACACACGCATCGATACTGCCAACATGCCATCCCCAACGCATCGTAGCCCACAGCACAGCGCAATGTCTCACCTCGAAAGACCGACTAAACAGGGAAAGAGAAAGAGAGCGATGACGGATGGGGACGCCGCTTTCAGCGAAGCGAAGGGAAAGAGAGAGAGAGAGGGAGCGATTGAGGCACACGACGATGATTGACTTGGTTGGAGGATGCGCTTAACTATGGACTCGCGCAAATAAATTTGGTTTTCATACAATTGTCATAGCTAAGGAAATCTGAAATAAAGAGGTCAGTCCAGGCACGAGACATCATCCGGGGTGACGCACGTGAGTTCACGTGATAAGAATTTACTCCCGTTGATCCGGTAGGTAACTCCCACGTCTACAAGCGCTTCGGATATCCTTACATGTCCATAGTTGGGCGAAATTTCCATATATGGGCATAAAGGTGTTGTTTTGGGATATAAATAACTGCGAAAAATTCCTCTGCGTTTGCATTCCACAGCTGAGCGGCAGACATCTCTCTCTCTCTCTCTCTCTCTCTGTCGCTCTTCACTCGCATCCACTCTCTCTGTCTCATCGCATCCATCGTCCATCGTCCCCGACACGCACGCATCGCCTCAAGTACATCGCGCCCGCTCGCATCCGAAGAGATAGGAGGTGTTTTCTGAGTCTCGGTGGCTGTGTCTTGTGCGTTGTTTCAGGTGCCGCTGTGACCTACCTCGCAAAAAACAGTCCACAGATTTTGCAAGGTACGCTCGCGCTTTTGCTCTGCGTGTGTGCGCACTCACTCATCAGTGTGGTGTGACGGTATGGCAGTGCTCTCGAGTGTCTCTCAGTCGTGCGTTGTGTGTCCTTTTATGTTGTTATTGGCCTGTGGTATGTTTTTCCAATCGCGATTGCGCCCCCCTTCTCACTGCACAAGCCGGTACACCAATTTGTGCTATATCGTGTCTCTTTCTCCATTCATTGACACGTCTTGTTGTGGCACGCAGCGGCCTGCGTCCGCACGCCCGAAAATGAGCCTCGCCTTCGACGAGTATGGGCGCCCGTTCATCATTATTCGCGATCAGGGCGCGAAGAAGCGCCTCTCCGGCATTGCGGCTGTCAAGTCGCACATTCTCGCCGCTCGCTCTGTTGCGCAGACACTCAAGTCGTCCCTTGGTCCCAAGGGTACGTATTTTGTGCCTGTACTCTGCGATCGTATACTACCGTTGCTGGAATTTGTTATATTGCGTTCGTTTGCGTCCGTGTTTGCTGACCGTGTCCCCCCCCCCACCACCACCACCACCACTCTCTCTCTCTCTCTCTCTCTCTCGGTGTTGCGCAGGCCTTGATAAGATGCTCGTCAGCCCCGACGGCGACGTGACAGTGACAAACGACGGGGCGACCATCCTTGACAAGATGGACGTCCAGCACCAGATTGCCAAGCTTCTCGTGCAGCTCTCCAAGTCGCAGGACGACGAAATTGGCGACGGCACGACGGGCGTCGTCGGTGGGTCTTTGCTGCAATGTCGCGTTGCAACATGTTGTCTTCTAGCCTCGGTTGTCTGTGATGGATCGATCACTTTGGTTGGTGGGACGGTGCAACTATTACGAAACGCACTTGTGTTTGGCTATCCGCGAAAACTCCATGCTGACTCGTTGGCGTGTATGCTGTGCAGTGCTTGCCGGTGCGCTGCTCGAGCACGCCGAGGCGCTCATTGACCGGGGCATCCACCCCATCCGTGTCGCCGACGGGTACGAGATGGCGGCGTCGATCGCCGTGGAGACGCTCGACAAGATTAGCGACGTCATTCCCTTTGACGTCAAGAACACGGAGCCCTTGATTGAGACGGCCATGACGACCCTCGGATCGAAGATGTGGGTCGCCGCTCTTGTCGCGCTTGGCATGTGGATGCTATTGTGTCGTGTTTGTGCGCACATTGCGCTCTGGTGTCTTTGCAGCACTGCGCAGTGTACTTTTTTTTCGCTCACATTCTTATTGCGACCCTTTCCTTCTTTTTCCCATCGCAGCGTGAACAAGTGCCACAGGCAGATGGCCGAGATCGCCGTCAACGCGGTGTTGTCGGTCGCTGACCTTGAGCGCAAGGATGTTGACTTTGAGCTGATCAAGGTGCGTGCTATGCGTGTGTTGTGTGCCTCTAGCTCGCCTTCTCTTAGCGTGCTATGCCTTTTTTGTGTGCCTCTAGCTCGCCTTCTCTTAGCGTGCTATGCGTGTGTTGTGTGCCTCTAGCTCGCCTTCTCTTAGCCTTCTGGGCCCATTTCGTCTGTTGTGGGTCTCGCGTTCTAGGTGAAGAAGCTAGGGATGCAATAATCCAGCCCTCGCAATCCATTCTGACTGTTGTGTGTGACGGCGCAGATGGAGGGCAAGGTCGGCGGCAAGCTCGAGGACACGTGCCTGGTGCACGGCGTCGTCGTCGACAAGGACATGAGCCACCCGCAGATGGAGAAGGAGATCACGAACGCCAAGATTGCGATCCTCACTTGCCCGTTTGAGCCCCCGAAGCCCAAGACGAAGCATAAGCTCGACATTACGTCGGTGCAGGACTACGAGAACCTCCAAAAGTACGAGCGCGAGGTCTTTGAGGGCATGGTCAAGCGCGTCAAGGACGCCGGCGCCAACCTCGTCGTGTGCCAGTGGGGCTTTGACGACGAGGCCAACCACCTTCTCCTCCAGAACAAGCTCCCCGCCGTCCGCTGGGTCGGCGGCCCCGAAATTGAGGTGCGCTGCGTTTGCGGTCGATTGTGGCGCGTTCGCGTTGTCCGCGATTGCGCACATTCATTTGACTGGTGTGAATTTGTGTCCCTTCTCTTTTGCTCAAGCCATGTTGGTGTGGACGGAATGTGAATTGTATTCCCTTGTTTGCTCTCCTTTTCTCATGCTGATTTGCTGTGTTTGAACGCGCGCAGCTCATTGCCATTGCGACGGGCGGCCGGATCGTCCCTCGCTTTGAGGAGCTCACCGCCGACAAGCTCGGCAAGGCCGGCCGCGTGCGCGAGGTGACGTTCGGTACGACCAAGGACCGCATGCTCGTCATTGAAGAGTGCCAGAACTCGCGCGCCGTGACCGTCTTCGTCCGCGGCGGCAACAAGATGGTAAGTGTCGCCCTCTTCCTTTCGTTTGCGCGCATCTCTGCAGTCGTTTTTTGTTGTCCGTGTATCTTTGTGATCTTACTGTGCGTGACATGCGCATCTCTTGACGTCCATTCGCGTCTCCCACAGATTGTTGAGGAGGCCAAGCGCAGTCTCCACGATGCCATCTGCGTCGTTCGCAACCTCGTGCGCGACAACCGCGTCGTGTACGGCGGTGGCGCTGCCGAGATTGCGTCGTCGCTTGCCGTGTACGATGCCGCGTCGAAGGTGCGGGCGATGGCTGGAAACTCGTGTGTTTCTCGTGTGTGGTGTTCGCACTGTCGGTGGAACTCGGGTCTGTGTGTGAAGCACCCTTTTGTTTACTGTACGTCTGACGGCATGTTTCTTTTGTGTGTCCAGGTGTCGACGATCGAGCAGTATGCCATGCGCGCGTTTGCGGACGCCCTCGAGGCTACCCCCCTCGCGCTTGCCGAGAACTCGGGTCTCCACCCCATTGAGACGGTGGCGGCTGTCAAGGCGCGCCAGGTCAAGGACGGCAACCCGCGCCTCGGCGTCGACTGCGTTGGCAAGGGCACGAACGGTGCGTTTGCATATTGAGTTGTTACATTTTCGTTACCTCCTTTCGCTGCTCCTGTGACGGTCGCTCGTTCTCGTTCTCACAACCGCCCGTTCGTTCTCGTTCTCACGCCCGCCTGTCCTTTGTGAAACCGCAGACATGCGCGAGCAGCACGTGATCGAAACGCTCGTTGGCAAGAAGCAGCAGTTTATGCTGGCCACGCAGCTCGTCAAGATGATTCTCAAGATTGACGACGTCATGGCGCCCGGCGACATGTCGTACAACTAGAAAGTGACTGCTTGCGACGAGTTGAAAGGGGGCGCTGGAGGCGTCCTGTCTCTCGTACGAAATCGGCGGCGCGAATTTGTATGTCTCGAATGGGCACAATGAACTCGCACCTTGCTAGTACTTTAGTGTCAGTCCGTTCGCCGTCTGAAACTGCGTGTGTAACGAACTCACAACTAATAGGTCGGAGCGTTCGGCAGCTTTCTCGGCATCCGTCGTATGTCTCTGCACCGCAACGGCGCTGTCGGAAGTGAATAGCATTCAGCCGTACTTGCTAGCACTGTGTGCCGTAATGCATCGGAGGGCGGCGTTTACTGGCACGGGAACGGCCCCGACGACATTGACCTGCGCTTGTTAACGGGCGCGGCCTCCGCCGTCATGACCGACATGGGATGAATGACGCCACCGTGCTCGACGTACTCGATCCACTCTGGCAGCTCGTCGCCGCGAATCTTGCCAAGGCCGCGCACTTCAGCGCCCGAAACCCACCTGGGGCACATCGGTTCGAATCAGCATGACAAGTCGCGTGAGTGTGTTGGTAAAAAGAGTGGGAAAAATAATAATAATAAAAAACATGCTTTGCAGCTGAGAATGGGTTTTGCACGGCACCCGCACCTCGCCCCATTCGACTCCCCGTCCGGCTTGGACTTGAGCGGCGCAGACTCGTCCACGGGGCGCGCATAGTAAATGACGCGCATACGGTTGCCGCCGGGCATCGGTGTGTGTTCGACGCGGAGAACGCCCTCCAGGTGCACGTGCGCGCCGGCTTCCTCAAGCGTCTCGCGAATGGCGGCCTGCTCGAAGCTCTCGCCTACAGCAAAGCGAAAGCGTTAACAATGGCACGCGTGGGCGTAACTCCCCGGTTGGATGATCACCAGTTTTCGCAACCGCACGATAAGGATGTAAGTGATAAGTGCAGACGCATCGGAGAATAAGAACCCCGACAGTTGTTTTCACCCACCGTCCTCGAGGCGCCCCCCCGGCAGCCACCATCCACGGTTCTCGCTCTCGTCCACGGCGATAAATCGCCCGTCGCTCTTTCGCTGACACACGACCAGCGCAAAGCAGTGCGTCTTGAGTGCCATGTCTGCGTCGCTTCTCTACGCACTCACTCTCACTCTAAGAACGGCACAATAACGTTGATACGGTGTTTGCCTCGACTTTCCGTTGTTTACTGAATAGTTTTAGTTGGGTTGCGCGCAGTTTACCTGTATCTGTCGGGACGTCATAACGTCGTCATTTAACCCAACCCCAAAATGCGAATTAACGAGAGCTCGCTAATTTTGATACCCCAAAGCGGCTTTTGTTGGGGGTCGTCATCACGTTGGTTGGGGCGGACACATGTCCATGTCACCCAAAATAAATATCTTTCCCATACAATTTTCATATCTTTTAGTTGGAGAAAATAAAGTTGTCCGGGTGACCTTGTCATGTGCCCTACGTGCGCACCCCGTATGTTATGAATCTACTATATCGTTCTGTATGAAAATGCCATAGTGACTTGGCCACCCCGAAATCCCGTAATTAGCACTGCGCATTTGGGCCAATTGTCGCGCAACAAACGTCGTCGTTGACCCCCCTCTTTCCACGTCGGCACTCTTGGGCGATCGAAGCAGCTCTTCTTCGCTCTTCTTCCTCACAAAGACGAACGTTATTCCTGTAGAGGCGACGTTGGCCGTGTTGAGCTATATTCACAAGCACACTTGGTTCAGACATTCGTGTTTCGCGGCATCGTGTCCCGTGCACTTTTGGCGTGCGCGAGTTGGGCGCGGCTATTCGCGGCGCGCGCCGCCCCCACGGGGGTCCCCTTTTTCTTCTTTCGCGCTCTCTCTTGCGCTTCCGCGTCGTCTTTTTCCCTCTTAATCGAAGATGATGAATCCGCTTTCGTTCCCCGCGGCGTACTTTGTTACGGGTGGGACGGCGCCGTTGCCCGATCTCGGTCGCAATTTTGAGCTTCAGTTTCTCGATACGATGGACCTCAAGCCGGAGGATGCGCTCTCTGTGCCTGGCCTTGGTCGCGCCATGAAGAAGGAGGTCGACGATGACGAGACGACGGGCGACATTTTTGCGGACGCTTGCATAGCGGCGTCTGCAGCGGGGTCGCCGTTCCCCGCCGGCGGCAGTGCGAGTGGGCTTCAGGTCCGCGTTCTCGGCATTCCTCAGAGTGGCGCAAAGTCACGAGTGGAGACGCAGATCAAACTCTGTCTGCAGCTTGTGACGGCGTCTGGCGAGAAGGTGTCGTCGTGGAGCCACCTTATACTCCCCGAACACCTCGTCGCGCGCGAGCGGCCCAGCAGGCAACCGAAGGCCGACGTCGTCCACGACCGCTCTCTGTTTCTCGAGGCCCATGTCGTGTGCGCGTCGGACAGGAGCAAGCGCGTTCTCACGTGCTTTGGGTGCGTTCAGCGCGAGCGCAAGCGCCTCCGCCGCCGCAAGGACCCAGGGAATGCGTCCGACGCTCCGATGGACGCCGTCGACGACGCCGAGACGGACCCGAACGACAACATACACGCGGACCAGCAGAAGATTCTGATCTTCAACTGCGCGGGAACGGTTGACTTTTCGAGCGGCGACACGATCCTGCCGACGCGCATCACGTGCTACTGCAGGCACCACAACGAAAAGGTCGGGTTCTGCATCTGCTTCACGCTCCGCGACAGCGCGGGAAACATTGTTGCGGAGGGCCTCTCGCCGCCCGTGCTCATCACGGACGACCACAAGTCTGCGAAGATGCGCGGGGCTAAGCGCGCGAGGACCCTGAGCGACGACGGCGGCGCCGACTCGTACGTCCCGACACCCGTCTCGCCGCTCTCTCCCTCTGCGGTGTCTCCCGTGAATTCGGCTGTTGCTGCGATGGCGGCTGCGGCGGGGCTTGGCACGCTCGGAATGCTGCCTGCGGAGCCCGCGTTTATTCTGCCGAAGAAGCGGCAGTCGCTCGAGGCGGAAGTCCAGCTGCTTGCAAGTGAGTTTTGTGCGCCTTCTCTATCACCACCTTTGTTGTGGAGTCGATTGGCATTTGTTTGTGTTCTAAGGTAATCGGCATCTCAACACGCACACGTGAACGATGTGTGACTCACTCTCTTGCGCTGCTGCAGCAGCGCCGATGGTGGCGCGCCTCATCCCTTCGGAGGGGCCGATCTTCGGTGGCATTGAGTGCACCGTCCTCGGCTCGAACTTTCAAGGTACGTTGCCCTGCCGTTTGTGCGTTCGCGCATGTCGTTCGCGCGATATGCTCGGTGGTCTGTATGGCAGCGACGTTTTCCGTCTGCGCGCGTCGATGTATGTGGTCATTTTGTCTGCGTGCACCTAATATCCCGATGCGTGCTCACGTCCTTCTGACCTCGTGTGCAGCGGGCAACACTGTGCGGTTTGGCGAAATGGACGCGTTCCCGACGCACTTTTGGGGCGGCAACACGCTCCTCTGCATAGTCCCACCGGCGCTCACTCCCGGCCCCGTGCCGGTGACGATCAAGGGGCAGCCGGCATCCCCCATTCCCGTACTCTTCACGTACAAGGACGATGCCGACCGCGCGCTCATGGAGCTTGCGCTGCAGGTCGTCGGCCTCAAGATGACCGGGAAGCTCGAGGACGCGCGGCAGGTGCGTTGGGGCAAGTGTCTGACTGGGGCTTATTGGTGAACTGGAGATTTTGTTGTCCTTTGAGCTTGCTCGACTGCTGGGTGTTTTTTTTTTTTTTTTTTTTTTTCTGCTTGCGTCCCCATCAAACCCGCTGCCCAAGGATGCTTACCTTACGGCCTTGCTTGCGCAGGTGGCCATGCACATTATGGACAGGAGCGTCAACGGCGACCGCACGACGACGACTGGCGGCGCGGCCGGTTGGGACGGCGTGGGTTCGATGGTCTCGCTGTTGAATGACGCGACGGGGGGTCCCCTTCAGCGCGAACGCTTTGTCGATTTTGAGTCGGCGCTTCTCGGCTGCGCGATGTACGTCGTGTCGGACGAGACCCTGCGCGTAGGCGACCTTTCGCTCCAGGTGCGTTTGCAGCAGTGCGTGTGTGTGCACGTACGTGCGTGCGTGCGTGCGTTCGTTGTTGTGTTTCTGCGAAGCGATGAATTGTCACATCTCACTCTTTGTGCTCTTGCAGAACGCCAAGCGGCAGACGCTTCTCTCCCTCGCCGCATTCCGTGGGTTCGGTCGCCTCGTCCGCTTCCTCCTCGACAATGGCGCGGAACCGAACATGCGCGATGCAAACGGCTACACGGGTGAGTGGCCCCGTCTATTACGCTATCGTTCTTATTGGGTCGAAGCGCAATCGTTACTCTCCTTAGCTTTCTTCTGTCTGTCTTGGCTAATCGTCGGGTCAAATTTCGCCCTCGCGCGCAGCCCTTCACTACGCGGCGTGGCGCGGCGACTCGCGCATGGTTGTGGACCTCCTTGCGGCCGGCGCGCTCACGGACATTGAGGCGCACACCGGAACGCTCCCCTGCGAGCTCACGAACCCGGACATCGCCGCCGTCATCGTTGGCGCGTACATTGACACGGCCGAGTTTGCCGACGAGTGCGAGCGCTTTGCGACGGCCCCTACGTCCCCGGCAAAGACGCCCGTGGCCGAGCGCCGCTACCTTTCCTTCGAGGACGAGCCGTGTACCGTTGCCGCGCTGAGGCCACTGACGGTGATTGCACCGGCGCCGATCGAGTCACTTCCGATACGCGTGGCAGCTGTTGCGCGACCGGCGCCGCTCTTCCGGTCCATTCCTCCTGTCACGGAGCACCCGGCGTACCAGTTGGGCTCCCTCCCGCCGTCGCCTCCGTCGCTGTCGGCCCCGGGGACGCCGCCGCTTTCGCCGTCGCACGCGCCGTTCTTCCCGTGCGACGAGGAGCTGGTCATATCCGGGTCTGCGGAGAGCGAGGGCGCGAGCTCGTCCTTGCTCAGCGACGACGAAGGCGCGGAGAGCGACGGAACGGTCGAGTACATTTCGGACGACAGCGGCGCGGGGATGGTGAGCGCGTACGCGAACGTGTCGCGCAAGTCGCTGGCGATGTGCCCGTCGGGTGCGGGCGCCTTCCTCGGGCTGTTTTCGCACGGCACGTCCTCGAGCGAGAAGCAGCGTCACAACGACGCCAACGTCATTGACGTGTCGGAGGGTGCGATGTCGGACATGGAGCAGTACCAGTCGCCCAAGCACCTGAAAAAGATGCAGCGAAAGCGGGACCGTCTGCTCTACAACTTTTGGATCCCGCTCTTGATCGGTACGCGCGCGCGCATGTGTGTGTGGTGTGGTGTGGTGTGGTGTGTGTGTGTGTGTGTGTGTGTGTGTGTGTGTGTGTGTGTGTGTGTGTGTGTGTGTGTGTGTGTGTGTGTGTGTGTGTGTGTGTGTGTGTGTG
>CALSCQ010000862.1:0-11153 GCA_943704525.1 Pigoraptor vietnamica
CACACACACACACACACACACACACACACGCACACACACACACACACACACACACACACACACACACACACACACACACACACACACACACACACACACACACACACACACATGTTTCTTGCAACTCTTTCTCGAGCCAAGAGTTCACATCATCTGCTGCGTCTGCGGAGTGCGAATTGCGAGTGAACCCGTGCGGCCGATCCAGTTCCCATCGTTACAATGGACGCCGTGTTCCCACCCAGCGGGAGCATTCTCGAGCGATTTCCGAGCGACGTTCTGCTGACTCTGATTGTTGAGCACGTGGTTCCCGCGAGTGTGCGCGACGTGGTCTCGCTTTCGGGGACGTGCAAATCGATACGCCAATTCGTGTGGGGCACTCGCAGCGTGTGGGTCGCCGTCGCCAAGCAGGTCGGCCCCGACGGAAACCCCTTCGATCCCGCGACTATAGGAAATTGGCCCTACTCACGACAATTCTCGTTCTCTCGTCCGCCGCCGCTGCCGGCCCCGTGCGCGCCTCCTCCTCGTGAAGAATGGGACGCCTTGACCCAAGTCGAGCGCTGGACGTGGTTCTCAACGCACGTGAAGTCGCGCCTGTGCGGCGTGTGTGGGGCCATGGCGGCGAGAAAGTGTTACAACGGCCCTTTTGCGTACCACATGCGCACCAACGGCGTGCAGCCGGTTCTCCCCACCAACACGCTCGCGTGCACGGACTGCATCTTGGATCGCGCGACTTACGCGTACACCGACGAGAAGGCGCTGAAGCGCAAGCGGGGGCTCCATTTCCACGGTCTTCCCGTGTCGCTGCTCGCCTCATTCGTTCCCACCTTCGGTCGTTACACGTACCACCCGAACTGCACCTACATGACCATACGAAAATTCCGCGTGCGGGACCTCATGGCCATCGCCGACATCGTGTACGGTTCGCAGAGCGTGTATTCGCAGCACCGAAGCGCGAACGATACCAACGCAATTGTCAAGGCGTGGGAGGCGCGCGCGGCGTTCGAGGCGCACGAATACCTCGCCGCGCGTCGCATTGACGGCGAAACGGACGCGGCCGTTAAGAAGCGCATGTTCGACGGGCTCGCGGCGGACCCTTCGATTCGCGACCGAGAGGAGTACGTCAAGCCGTGGGAGCTTCACTTTACGTACGGCGTGCCCATTTCACTCTGCCACGCGGCGGCGCGCCACATATCGAAAGAGAGGCGTCTTCGTATGGACGTGGACGAAGACGACGGCGAAAAGAGTGAGGAAAAGGGAGCGGGCGAAGAGGTGCATGACACACTCGGCGGAAAGCGCACTGTTCGGAAGGCATCTCGCGGGGGCGACGATGCAAGCAACCCTGCGGCAGACGAGCCAATGCTTGCGGCGGACAGCGCAGACGGGAAGGGCCGACGGACTCGTAGCGCGCGCGCTGTCAAGGAAGAAGCGAAGGCGGTGGCGGAGGTGCCGGTCGCCAGCGCGAGCACGGGGCGGCGAACTCGTAGCAAGCGCACGTAGTTGATATTGTGCAGCTTTAGCGAGCGCGTCGTTAAGTTGTCGTTTGTGCGCTGTTGCGTCCCGTCCTCGGTGAGTGTAAATACAAGAGGGTTCGCCTTTTGTGCCTCTGCTCTCGTTGCCATTTCGGACACATAGGGCATTGCGCATCTTGCTTGGGATTCTTGGGCACACAAAACGACGGCTGCAACGACTTAGGATTCTTGGGCACACAAAACGACGGCTGCAACGAGGTGATGGCACCAACACACGACAGGACACACACGATGGAATAATGTGGTAAGGGTGTCGCTCTGCACGCCAGGACACAACAATGGCATACAAAGGGAAAGGCGCCGCACTGTTCGACGAGTAACAGGTACTCGCGTGAAGGTCACAGAGATGGGCAAAAGCGTCGAGTTGAAGTTCGAGTTTTTACTATTCACAAGTGACAATTTGTTTCGATTCTTGCTAATTGTGCGACGGCAACGAAAAAGGGGCGACAAGGCGCGTGGGTGGGTCGCCTACTTCTCCTCGCACCACTCGTTCTCGCGGCGCACCTGCTCCTCCTCCTCGGGAGTAAAGTCGTTCTTAATGTTGAACGTCTTGCGAATCTCCTCAGGCGTCTTGCCTGCGCAGCACAAACAAGGGAGAAGCGTTACACACAAAGATCGAGAGCATTGCACAACCCACGCCAACAGGGCACGACAAAAATAGCTATCTAACAATGGAACGCGAACGAACCCAACACACACACACACGCGCACACACACACACACCCTTGATCATGTTAGCAACCGTCTTGCACGTGAGGTCGAGCAGGGGCTTGATGTCAAGGTAGTTGGCAGCCTGCGAGAAATGGACACGTCAGCCAAGTGATCGGCAACAACAAACGGAGTTTTCAGAAAACCACATGGAGACACGTGCAAACAAAGAAGTAAACTGCGATGCGGCGGTGTGTGTTGATAGGTTACCCACAAGGATAAGCTCAAAGAGCGTGCCCTGGTCCACTTTGCAAAACTCGGCATCCCAAGCATCAATGTCGTCCGACCGCTTCTCCTTAGACTCGTCCTCCTCAACCGCGGGGGGGTCGTCCTGCAGCGGGTGCAACCAAGAGAATTTATCAGAGAATTATTCACACAAGAGAAATCACGTGTAACAACAATTGCAACTCCTAGTCAACAAGCGCGTCGATGCATGACCCACGCACGAGAAGGGGTCGGGACAGTGCCATGTGGGGCACGTGGAAACACTAACAGGTTGCGACAGCAGTAACTGACCTTGTGGTGCCTGCAGTACTCAATAACCTTGGTAAGAATGGGTCCCGTAACGTTCGGGAGGGGAATGGGCGTGTCATCGCCCTCGACGCCGAGATCTGTGAGCACAGAGAACAAGCACGTTACAGATGTGAAACACGAAAGACGCAAAATAATATGGGGAAAAAAATTCTTTTGGTGAGGGGGAAAAAAGAAAAAAAAAAAAGATCCACCTGTAACACGCACCCTCAATCATGTTCTTGACCGTCTCGGACATCTTTGCGACCTCGATCTCGACGCTGATTTCCACGCCATCGGAGCTCTGGAGCTTCACGTTCTTAACACCGTCCGCCATTTTCGTTCAAAGTGATGTCTGCGGACGAAAAAAAAATTTGCGCACGTCGTCAAACGCAACGCAACGTGTCTCTGGCGTGAGGCCCGTCTTTCGACAACACACAACGCGCAACGCACACTATCAAATATGTCATGGGCCGATTTCGACTTCCACATGAGTGTTAACGATCGCACACCAAACCGGAGAGTGTCATGCACACACACCCACACCGCAACTCACGCACACGCATCACATCCGTGCGCACTTTTGAGGATATCAAGCGCGCACGTGCGTACACACAGAAATACAGCACAATGGCACAAGTGGATGCCACCACTCATACAACGCACCAACCTCGCGATCGTCCGAAAGAGAGCAAGGACACGTTTCCCGCGTTGTCACGCAGTTGGATGCGCGTGCTTCAAGAGAGAGAAAGCGAAACGCCACAGTGCGTGAGTGAACGCGACATCCGTGCGTGTGTGTGACAGAGAGTGAGACACAACGCGAGTGCGTGTGTGTGTGTGTGAGTGTGTGTGTGTGTGCGTGTGTGAGTGTGTGCGTGTGTGTGTGTGTGTGTGGCGTGCGTGCGCGCATATGCGCGGGTGAAAGGGACAAACAACCCCCAATAGAAGATAGCTGGACATCACACTAATAATGGTCCTTTTCGTAGTCATTTCATAGTAGACATGTCCAAAAATAATGGGAGGGATTTCTGGGAGTTCTCGGAGTAAATCCGGTTGCGTTCACATTCCACGGTAAGGGTGACGTCATTTACATGTTACCCACACGGAGTAACATGCATGTCGCACTCAGTCTCGCTCTCTGCCTATCGCTTTCCCTCACAATGTATTTCAGGCAGACCAACATTCGTTATTACCGACCGGGATCGACCAGCTCTGAGTGTTGCCGTTCAACAAGTGCAGCAAGCGACACTTTCAAGCCACGACCCAGTTGGCCATGGGCGTCCATGTGCGAGGAACGGTCGAGCATACAGCGCAAAAGGCGCTTGCCGTGCTCTGAGGGGCAAAAACACAAAACAGAACTTCAGACCACAACTCGTAGTGCACAAGCCTGCACGTCGGCAGTGCACCCACCCGACGAGATGCAACACACGACATGGAACGACGAGGCCAACGCCGTCAGTGCGTCTTGGGATGCATCTGCAACGGCGCTGCAGACGAGCTCCAACACGTCGGCAGCATTCGACACTTGTGAGGCGATCTCGAGCAAGAGAGATGCGGTCATTCCGGCAATGCGCCCGTCCGCACGCAAGCACGGCACCACAGCGGCTGCCAGGGAGCAAAGCGCGGCAGGTGCAGCGGCTTCAGCCGCAGCGACCGACGCAACTGCCTCTTGCAGAAGAGGGACGAGCGCGGACCACGTGACGAGCGCTACGGGGCGCTGTGTTATTGCCGCTATCGCCGCCGTCAAGCGCGCCAGCTCGCCCCCATCCGTTATCGCGTGCAGCCTTCGCCCAGGGTGAAACGGCACGCTCCCACGGAGAAACGACACGACATGCTCAAGGGACTCGATGCCCTCGTACTTGTGCGACAGCGCTTCGAGGCTCTGAACAAGCGGCACGAGGTAAGTGCGGCAGTTCGCCGGTGCGTCCTCTGCGTACGCGAGGCACAACGAGGCGATTGAATGCGCCATCGCCCTGTTCGCTCCCTCGGTGGCCGGCCGCTCGTTTCGCGCGCTGCAAGACAGTGCAACAAGGCCGCCCTCGAGGATGGAGACAACGGGCGGCACGTGGTGCGAGGGCGGGAGTCCCACTCGGAATGCGTGGGGACGAAGTGCGATAACGACGTCCGCCGCCCTCTGCCACAACACGTTGCCCTCGCACGCATGAAACTGCGCACTGTCCATCGACGTCAGCCACGAAGAAGCCTCGGCGTCGAGCACGGGAAGATGGCGCACGCACACGAGTGGGTGCGCTCGCGCCATCGACAGCATGGACTGGAATGCGCCGAGCCCTCGCATGTCCCGGCCGGGGGGCACATTCGCACGTGACGCAGCCGCACCCGTCTCGCCACCCCGCGAATCGCCCGGTGCAGCTGCCCCAGACGCGCCAGTGGTCGTCGCAGTTGGGACCTCCGGCGCCCTTCGCTTCTTGTCGAAGAGAGAGAAGCGACCGCGGAAAGGGCACGCCAACGCGACTACGGCCGCTGCAACGCGCCTGTCCATTGTGCCCGCGATGGCCGGCAGCCCGGTGGACACTGCGGCGCAACTGAGGCGATGCATCGTGCGATCCCTGTGTGCGTCGCACGCGAATGCATCGGGGATGATAATGTACGCGCGCATCGCAATAGTGGTGGCGGTGTCGGCGATGCCGGCTGCGATGGCATACTAAGAGGTCAGAAATAAATGACTGGGGATAATGCGAGAAGTGCGCATGAAAACTGACACGAACATTTGATGACAGACGCGTGGTACAGCGCACTCCTTACCGTTCGACGCCATGGCTTCCGACAAAAAGGCGACGACTGCGCGCGTGCACTCTTCGTTCTCCGTCAGCACATACTCGAGAAGAGCGTCCCTGTCACGCTCGTCACGCACACCCGCGCGCCTCTCTGCGACGATGCACGACACGACTGCCGCGGCCTCGCTCGGCGTGAAGCGCACGGTGCGCGGACGGGGCACATTCGATCCCTTGCGGACCGTGTCGTCGTCACGCCACGCGCGCGGATGCCTGAGAATGGCCTGTACGCAGTCGAGCACGGCGGAAGAATCGCCCTGGCGCCCATCGCCAGTAACACTAACAGCACTGCGCACCCACTCACGCAGCGCCTCCCATGATGAGTTGTGCAGCGAAATGCACGCCATCGCCCCGCGTGTGCCTCCGACCTCCGCCGTCTTCGCATCGCCGCCCAAATTGGGAAAGGCGGGGATGCCCATGTCACCCGACGATAGGCACTCGAGAAAGACCCCGGACAGCCACGGAGACGACGCGCAGCTCGAAAGCGCGCGCACAAGCGACACGGCCCATTCCTCTCGTCGACGGCCGCCGTCGTCGCTGGCGAGGGATCGCTCCCACACAAGCGTTGCGTCCAGGAAGCGCTCGATAAGCGAGCTGTGAGGGGAATCGCCCGCCTTCGCGAGAACGCAGCAGGCGTCAACAACGTCGTCCGGTGCATAATACGCGCCGCGGGAACCCCAGTGATTCACCTTGTCCGCCGCGGAGAGCGAACAAACGGCCTCGGCAAATGCACGCGACGTCTCGGCTGTTCGTGAAGCGCGGAAGGCGGCGAGGGCATCCAGGGTTTCAGCTCCATCGACCGCCTGTGACGCATGCGCGACGGCACCGCCCGGTGTCCACGCAAGCGCATCTCTCTGGAGCGATGCACACAGCACAAGAGCATGCTGGAGCGCCTGTGAGCGAGGGGCGTCCGTTGCTGCCACAACATCGCCTTTGGGAGTGCGGCACGAAGGCAGCGACAGCGCTACTATCGGAGCGAGTCCGCGGACAATGGAAGGGACTTCATCGTGACGCACACCCTCCATTGGTTGCGGGCCGTCGCTGGTAGCAGTGGCCGTTCGCGACAAGAGCGCGGCGACGCCATCGAGGCTCGCGCCGGTCACGTGACGATGGGCCTTTGCCCTCGCGTCGAGTACTGCGACAACGCGCGCTTGTTCCCCCTCGTCGATGGAAACAGGAACGCCCGCCACTAGAAGGCGGTCGAGTGCGGGGAGCGCGAGTGCACATGACGCATCGGACAGTCCAGACATCGCGGAGAGGCGCAAAATGCGCGTGGGAACGTTTTCGAATGCGCCGGCGAACAGCGCCGAAGCGATCCGTTCGTCTGTCGTGCGCATGGCGTCCAGCGCGAGATCCAATACCACCGACCCGTCATCGAGCATTGCGGGATTGAGGCACGCGGAGGCAGCCGCTACACACGTGCCAACCGTCGCCGAGTCCGCCGACGCATCAACGGATGCGCACGCCCACAACAAAAGCACGGCGCCATTCGCGCCGTTTGGCTGTTCCAGCGCCCGCAACATAGCGGTCGTGAACGCAGACAGCACGGACTGCGACCTCAGAGATGCCGCGAGCATGAGGCGTCGCTCTCCCGCAATCGCCAACAGTGCGTCGGCCACAAAGTCAGGCGGACCGGCACACACCATGACGACAAGTTCCCCGAAGGTAGTGACGTCAGGCTCGATGCTCAGCGCCATCCTGGCCGCAACCACGAGAGCGTCGCGTGCGCGGGGACACAGGGCCGAGATAGAGACTGCACTTGAGAACAAATGGTGAGAGAGAACGGCGCGGAGGAGGTCCAGCGCGCGACGTCTCTCGGCGCCCTTCGAAGAAGACAGGGCAGCTGCAATGCGGGCGACTGCTGGCTCGCACGCATCGTCGTCGCACAGCACCTGTCGAACGCGAGCCGCCTCAGCGCCGTGAGCGTGCAGAGGCTCGGCGTCGTCTGCCAGCGCAAGCCCGACGAGTGCCTCTGCCGTCACAATCTCAATAAACGAAGCGTCCATCGCGATAATGTCCCGAAGCCATCGCGTGTTGCCACCCGTCGCATGTCCCGACATAACCATGGCGACGAAGTCCGGACTGCGCGACGCGCAGAGGCGACGACGCACCACGAGCTCTTCTTCGAGGCGAGCGATGTGACGGTCCGCGAAAAGCGGGAGTTCGTCCACTCGCTCGCCCGTGATAGCCACTGCTATTAGGGCTCGGACGGCTGGCACGCGGTCCCACGCAAACGCCCCGACAGTCGTCGGGCAAGCCGCAGACAAGAGCACAACGGCCGTGCACGCAGTCCAGTAAGCGTCGGCCCCGGCGAGCCAAGGGGTGTGAAGGGGTGGAAAGGGATCAACGTCCGCGGTGGGGCAGCCGAGCGACAAAAGCCCCTGTACTACAGCCGGCGCGTCCGTCACCTGGACAGAAGGAGACACGGCCGACCCAGGAGGTATGGGAATGGCTGTGGCGCGCGAGACAAGCGCAAGTGCCATGTGCGCCAGTGCGTCGCGGCCAATATCGACGTAGTGTCTGGAGAGGGCGACAACGCCAAGCAAGGCGTCCTCCGACAAAGGCATGCCGACGCCGGCATTGTGGAGGGCGGCGCGGTCGCGGTCCGCCTCGTGCGCATCCGCCGACTCGCGCACGCACTCGTCGGCTGTTCGCGTCAGAAGAACACGCTGCGACAGGTCCAAGGCGACGTCGGCCGTCAATGGGCGTCCAACAAACGGCGGGAGTGCGAAAAGCCAGACGAAGAATGCTTTCTGCCAGCGCAGGGAACGCAGCGTGGAGGACGAAGGGCGCGCATCTCCCACGACCGCGGTTACTGCTGGTGCAATCGAGAGGGCGGCGAGACAGGCAGAAGAGAACATGTCGGCGACGCACGAGCAAACACGCTCGCGGAGGGGCATGTCGCGCGGGAGGGATTGCTCGTGCGTGTGCAGGGGCTCCGAGAAGAGCGCAACGCCAAACTGGTCCAGGTCGAAGGGCGCGTCGCCCGCACGTACGGGGCGCCCAACCACGCGGCGCACTAAACCGCGCAGAACGAGGCGGTGGTCGTCGCCTGGGCGCTCTCGGAAAAGCGCAACAATCCGACGCACGAGCGCAGCCGCAAACACAGACTCGATCGACGGCACAGACGCGATGGTGGACGAGCGTCTCGAAACTGCGGCGACCAAGAGCGCCATCGAGTTGGGTATGCGGGCATCGGACATTGCGTGCGACGATTCCGAAATGACCAGCGCGTCGACGCACGCCGATGCAAGGGCCGCAGTGGCGGCACAGATGGCGCCAATCCCAGACGCCTGCATCGCCACGTGAAGGCGCTGAGACCGCAGCCGCACAAGACAGAGGGCGGCGGCCGTGTCGTCGGGGGTCGACGTGCGCACGCGAGCACAGAGCACTCGAAACAGGTCCCGCGCGTGTCGGGAGGCCGTCGGGTGCACCAGCCACGTGTCCATGTGCTGTGCGGCAAGCAGTCGCGCCTCTGAATACGCGGAGAGTGAGATGAGAAAGCGCACGGCATGGCGCGCGTTGCCCTTCCGGTCGACAGCGCGGCGTGCGTAGCTCAGAGCGAGAGCTCGCAACGCGTCCTCGTGCCCCGCGTACCGTCCACGCAGCGACTGCACGTCGGACGCGCTTCCACCTAACGTCTGGAATGTGCCGCTGTCGTCGGGATCAAAGACGTCGTCGCGCACGTCTCCACGATCGATAGCGGCTGCCGAGGGTGCTGTGGACCCGCTCGTGTTACGCCGACGGGTGCCGACAGTGTGCGCCTCTTCGACGGTGACGTCATTTGACGCCATTGCGCCGAGTGACGCAAGAATGGGAGTAACAAAAGGACGCGCGACCTCCGCATCGACCCACAAGCGCTCGCCCGCCGCATCTTCAAAGAACGCCTGGAGTGCATACGGGGTGTTGGTGAAGTAACACAATGCCTTACGACGAGGCAGTCGCACACACCGCGCTCGCATGCGCAAACAGTATGCACCCGCACGTGCACACCAGCACACACCTGCGCAAACTCAAACGGCCACACTGGCACACTCGCAAATACGCGCGCCAGTAAGCCGGCCGCAAAGGCCTGCCATTGCGAGGACGTCCCGGCGCGACTGCGGCTTTCGGACGCTGTTGTGTCACGCCCGAGGCTCGCACACAGACGCTGCGATTATCCAAGAAGCAGTTTCAATGTGAGGGTGCAACAAGAACTTTGAAAAATTAGCGTGTCACGTTAGATAAACACGTCCTCCCTCTCGCCCCCTAAATTGCGCCAACATACGGACGCACTCGCAACGCATGATAATCAACACACAATCGCTTACCGACACAATTGCCGGTTGCGTGAAGATGTGCGCATGCGCCTCAGCGGCACGAACAAGCGCTGTCTGCACATCGCTGTCAGGCCGTGGGGACTGCTCCAGGCCGTCGATGGCGTTCAGCACCGCCGAAATGGCGTCATCGTGACGCTCTTCAGATAAGAGCGCGTCGAGTGCGTCGGGAAGCGAAGGATGGGGCGCTGCCGCAGCTGCGAGACGAAAGGAGACTACACAGTGAGAACGAGTAAGTGCGAAACCGAACAAGGGCCGTGGGTCGATCGGCGAATATAAAGACGTGCAAAGTAAATGGATGCGGTGGGACGCACAAGCAGTGCAGTGCGCCCACACCCTAGCGCACGTGATCCCTCTGGCGCCTATTCCGGGACCCTGCAACACCCACCAAGCACGGGCGCTGCTGTCCGCCGCACTTTCTCCACCCTCTCCGGCGCGCCCTCACGTGACAACGGCCGCTTCAGCCGCGCAGCACTCGCGTCTATCACAGGTGTGCCGCTCACGCTCAGAGGCGCTCCCCGCACCACAGCGCCAGCGACAGACTGAACAGAAGCTGGCGGTCGCAATGCGCCACGCGGCTGTTGTGGTTGGGAAGGGGGACGCGCAGGAGCCACGGGACGCGTGCGGGGCGTAGCGGCCGGCGCTGGCGAGTGCGACAGCGCCTGGGAGGGTGGCCTTGCAATGAGGGGTAAAGCTTCGTTTTTTCGCGCGACTGATTTCGGGGCTTGTGGCTGCGCGGGCAGTCGAACGCCCCCTTGCACTGGTGCGACAGGCGACGGCGCCGAGGTGGCGGATGCATTATTGCGAGGGACTGCCGCGGGGGGTTTGGGCGTTGATGGGGTCACAACAAACGACTGTAGAGGGAATCACAAGGATATTAGAATGGGTGTGGTTTACGTGTGTGTGTTGGTTGGTGTTGTGTGTTTGTTTGTGTGTGTGCGCTGTGTGTGTGTGCATTGTGTGTGTGTGTGTGTGTGTTTGTGTGTGTGTTTGTGTGTGTGTGTGTGTGTGTGTGTGTATGTGTGTGTGTGTGTATTTCTACCTGCCCTGAGGTCTCCTCGATCTCTTCAAACTCGTCGTCTGAGATAACATTCCGTAAGACGCTCTTTCAATGGACAGTGCGCATATTTGAACATGCACGCACACTCACACACACACACACAACGCACACACACACACACACACACACACACACACACAACGTGCACACACACACACACACATGCACACACACACACACACACACACACACACACACACACACACACACACACACACACACACACACACACACACAC
>CALSCQ010000869.1:0-24922 GCA_943704525.1 Pigoraptor vietnamica
TGTGTTTGTGTGTGTGGGTGTGGGTGTGGGTGTGTCTTTCAACGCAAAGGTTAGCTGATGCAGCGAAAAACGGTCGAGTGGATCTTGCGTTCGGTTGTCTCACAAATTTGAATTTCGAAACTTCGCGTGGGCCAATAATAAAAAAATTGAGTCCTCGTGATCACGTGCCATCACGTGGATACTATTTTGGGCGGCACGCGCACCCGGCACCCAAAATAGTGGCACGCTGCCAAAGTGGCTGACACACCTTCCCCCGCTGCGCACGGCCAGCCAGCGCCCGACCAACCAGCGCACGGCCCCCGCGTGACATCACCCTGAGTCAGCGCGCCGCTCGGGAGCGCATACCCGCGGAACACGTGCGCGGCTGTGGACATCAAAAGGGCGCCTGCACGGGGACTACCCCGGTGCCGCTGCTTGCCAGCCCGCTGGTCTCTTCAACTGCGCGGCCGGCGGTGGCTATTCGGCACTCAGACGACAGAAGATGAAGGTTGCCGGTTACTCCGTGGGCCGCACGGTCGGGAAGGGCGGCGAGGCCAAGTGCAAGCTGGCGAAGGACAAGAAGACGCACGAGAAGGTGGTCATCAAGCGGATCCGGGAGGGCGAGGACGCGCTGGTGGAGTCGGACGGCGAGTCGCAGAGCCCCAACGAGATCCACATACACAGCCTGCTGTCGGCTGGTCCGTCGCAGAACGCGCACATTGTTAACATCAAGAAGGTCATTCACGAAGGTGTGTGCCCTGGCCCTGCGCGAGGGGAAGCAGCGCACACGGGAAAATGCCTAACACGCACATGCACGCGCAACGCGCACAGGGAACAAATGGTACGAGGTGCTCGAGTTTTGCAGCCAGGGCGACCTCGCGCACAAACTCGACGGGAATCCGACGACCGAGATGCAGGCGCAGAAGTGGTTCCGGGACCTCGTGGACGCCGTCAAGTACATGCACGACCAGGGCGTGTGCCACAGGTACGTTCTCGCTCGCATGGCAGTGTGCGTTTGCGTCACATTCTCACGCGGCGCCGCACAGGGACATTAAGTTGGAAAATTGCCTTCTGGACGCCTGCTGCTCGCTGAAGCTCGGCGACTTTGGCGTCTCGGCGGTGTTCCGACAGGAGGACGGCAGCGTCAAGGTGTTTGACGATGTGATCGGGTCGATGCCCTACATGCCCCCGGAGGTCTACCACGGGCAGCCGTACGACCCCGTGCGCGCGGACATGTGGAGCTGCGGCGTCACGCTGCTTGCCATGCTGCTTGGGGACATCCCGTGGGAGGCGCCCGACGAACAGGACGCCGTGTACGCGGCGCACGCGCGCGGCGAATACCTGACCACGTTCAGCTTCAACGAGCCGCTGCGGGAGCTGCTGTCGCGGCTGCTGGACATCGATCCCACGAAGCGTCCGACGGCGAGCGAGGTGCAGGCGTCGACGTGGCTCAAGACGCGCAGCTACTATGGCGTACACACGTGCAGCTGCCCGTTCACGAGCGGCATGCCTGTCGAGAAGCGCAAACCCGCGCAGATGGAGCGGACGCCGTCGGGGAATGCGCTTGTCGAGAAGAACCTTAAGCCCGTGCACATGGAGCGGTCGCCATCGGGTAAAAAGTTCCACGTGCACCTCGGTGGCCTCGGCGATCTGCTAAAGAAAATATCCATCCGCCATAAACATAAGGACAAGCGCCGCGGGAGCGACGACGTGGACGGGACGAAGCACGGGGAGGACGGGCATCACTGCAGTGCGCCCGGCAGCGACGAGTGCGGCGCCGAGTGCCGAGGCGAGTGCAATGGGGAGGAGGGCCCCACGAGCCCACCGACCAGCCCTGCGCCCGTGCACAAGGCTCCTGCCGTCGCAAACGCGCCGTTGTCGCCGCGCGACAGCAACGAGTCGCGTGACAGCAACGAGTCGCGGCATCCGCGAACGCACTCGGAGGCTGAACGGTGCCAGAGCTGCAGCTCGCTGCCGCCGGTACTCAAGATTCTCGACATCCACTTTTCAGCGCCGGTGGAGCTGGAAACGCCGCCCTGCACGCCCGTGCAGAGTGGGTTCCCCGATTTAGAGTAGCACACGTGGCAATACAAGGGCTTGTACATAGAACTACACTGGAACGCGGCCGCTCAAGGCGGAATCTGAGTGCGGGAGATGCATAACATAACGCAAGCCGGAAGATAGTGGGTGCAGAGGAAAGTGAGTGGCACACGATAACTATGAAGCCGTTCATTGCGCCTCCACGACCAGCGTGTCCCGTGGTGCTATGCCGACAGACAGGAGGGTGCTCTCGCCACCAATGCCGCCGAGGTCCATGCGCGGGTGCATGCGGAACAGGCGGTACTCGCCCGGCAGCAGGCCCTGGCAAGCCACCACGGCCGTCAGATCCTGCACACGGGCATTATCAGCAACCGCATGACACATGACAGCGCAATCACGAAGACAGCGGCGAGGCACTCACGCGCACGGTATGCGACGGTAGGAATCGCCTCCGAAGCCGAATTCCGCTCGGCAGCCGCAAGAGAAGCTCAAACGCGTCCGGGGAGCCGACAGGCGGCTCCGGTGGCGCGCTGCCGGCGAGCGATTCCAGCGCAAGCGACCGCGCGCGCTGTGAATTCGCGTGGGATGGCGCGTAACATGGGACGCGTAGCATGGGACAGTGAGAGAACGGGATTTAGTGGGGCATCACGGCCGTTGCATGCACCATGTCAGCGGATCATCGCAGCACTGCATGCCACAGGCAGCCCACCTCCTTCTCCTCCAGGGACGCAGCCCGCGCCCGCTGCTCCTGCAAAATCGCATCCCGCTCTGCCGCCTGGGTGAGACGACGGGTCAGCAATCAAGGCAGCTGCGGTTCCTCGGGCAGAATGCGTACCCGGCGCTGGTCCTCGGCCAGGGACGCCTGGTAGGCCGCGTCCTGCTCGGTGCGAATCAGCTCACGCATGGCGCGCTCCTCCTCCAGCTCGCGATCCGCGGCCAACGCGGCCACCAGATGCACGCTCGCTGCTTCGTGCGCCTCCACCAGCCACGCGTAGAATGCGTCCGTCGATTGCACGCCTGCCCGGCCACAACGGTCTTCAGCGCACGTACGCGCACACACATACACACGCAGACTCGCACAACCAACACACACACACACACACACACACAATAAACAGAAGCACTGCGTGCCATTCCCACCGGCTCTGACGGCTTCCATTGTCCACGCGCCAGCCATGCGCGTTGCCACTCCGAACGTTGGGAATGCCGTTCCTCCGGAGAACGGATAGTCCTCGAAGGCGGCGTTGAGTATTTCGACGAGGTGCATCAGCTGGCCACGGTTGCTCGTCACGTCCCACGCCCACACGATGTAGTTCTCGCGAAGATAATCGGTGATTATGGCGCTGCAGAGCACCGACCTGTGTGACACAATATTAGCTGACGCGTCACGCCACAGCCAGTATAAGGCGCGTGGAGAGGAAGAGGGAGGGAGGTAAAGCAGCGCAGAAAGTCACATGGCACGATACACCGCAGGCCACCGCGCGCGTGAAGGGGAAGAGGGAGGGAGGAGGTAAAGCAGGACACCTCTGAGTCCCACCGGCAGAAGTCCCGTACGCCGCGAGCGGTGCTGCGGTGCACATAGAGCAGCACCGGCTTGCACGTGATGCGCGACGTGCGCAGGGCGTCTGCCAGAGGGCCCACGAAAAAGTCGGGGTGCGGTTCGCCGTACACGGGACCGAAATTGGCTGCAAACTGCGCGCATGCAAGCGCCTCGTCCTCTGCCGACGGGTCCACTGCCGAACAAAGGCGTCAGGGTGCTGGGCACACACATCACGGCACTCTGTAACCTGCCTACCCAGCAGCGGCTCCATGGCAACGTCATCCGCGTCCGCGGCGCCGTCATCGTCGGACTCGTCCGCATCCCAGTCTTCCGTAACCGCCAGCGAGAAACGGAGCGAGCGCTCGCCAAAGCGCGCGGCGACCGACGCGAGCGTGCGCTGCGGCAGATTATCAGCCACGATAGCGCCGTCAACCACTGAGCGACAGAGCGTTGCTCACCTGCCCGTCCAGCGCCTCCATTGTCGGCAAATGGCGCAGCTGCTGGCTGCCGGGGGAGACCCCGAGCGTCCTGCTTACGTGCATCCTGAGGTCCGACACCGTATTCTCCGCTGGGAGCGTGAAGACGTGTTCCTGTCCCTCCCACAGCACGACGACGCGCAGGCGTGCAAACAGCCCGTCCTCCTCCCCATCGCCGTCCAACATAACGACGTCCTCATCGTCGTTGTTCCGCGGATGTTGGGCATCGGGCTCCCCTAACAGGATGAGCCCGCCGCCCGCGGGAAACGGCACGGAGGCGAGCGGCGTGCTGTCAAGTGGCTCGCGGTCAAGCGGCCAGCCCAGCAGCTCCTGCGAGGACGGCGATACGCCCGTTTGCTGTGCCAAGGCCCTCTTTAGGTCGCGCACCGTCATGCCCTCTTGTACATTAACGCGCACGTCATGATCCATCCACCGCACGATGAGAGTCTGAGGTACAGCCGCCTCCAAACTCTCGCCACTCAAGTCGACCACAACAGGTGATCGTCGTCGCCGGCTGTCGATTGCAAGATCCCTCTGCAGGTGGGCATTGGTTGGCGCGCCGCCGGCATCACCGACGAGCAAATTGAGGCTGTCTTCCAAGTTCCAGCCATTTCCTTCGAGGACTGAGAACAAAAAATCCTCATCGTCAATTCCCGATGCGGCCTTCAAAATACGCAGCCGGTCTAACCGATCTTCGTCCGCGTCATTCATGATGAAGATCCATCCAACGCCCGTCCTCTTCGTTGAACAAATCGTGCAAAATGCAATGAAGAGCGTTCTCAGCGTTGAAGGTTTATTGTCGAGCCGTGACGTCACATGTTGTTAACCTTCGCCGCCCAATCAGAATGACAGGATTCACGTAACAAAAAGAACCGATTTCTTTGAAAAAGATTTTGGTGTTAATAATATGTGTGTGTGGGTGTTTGTGTGTGTGTGTGTGTGTGTGTGTGTGTGTGTGTGTGTGTGTGTGTGTGTGTGTGTGTGTGTGTGTGATGGGTGTGTAATAATTATTTATTATATTGCTGCTTTTGCGTTTCTACTTGAGTTTGCGAGGACATGCCCAAGTGTCAGTGGGCGTGAGGGGAACACAGACACGGACGCACGGATCCTACACACAGACACGCACGCACACACATACACACGCACACACTGCGCGTGTGTGTGTGTGTGAGTGTGTCACACGCACACTCCCGAGAATATAAGTTGGGTTGGTCGTCTTCTCTAAGGAAAAACGAGCCCTAGATGTCTGCATGTAATATTAAAACTAGATAACAAATAAATCATTTTTTCCTGCAACGTATCTATATTTATCAGGCACGCCAATTGTCAACCGTCTATCTAAAATTGCAAGCGTTATATTTGTGTATCTGTTTCGTTAGCGCACTGTCCTTCTATCGCCCTCTGTCTTTTAGAGTCGTTGGGGCTTCAGCCCCTGACTCCCAGGAACTGAGATCTTTTACTCGTTTTCTAAATGAGAAGGGAATCCACACGACTGCATAATGTTCTGAGATATGGACAATCATCGCCTGTGATTAATACCTCTTTTTTCCTTCTCTTTCTACTGTCAGATGGGCGCTCCTGCTCAGGAAGTGGAAACACGTGTATGATCCAAGCTGATCGACATTTATTCTGCCCAACACTCTCCTCTCTCTTCATTTGTCTCATTGTCCCGCGCGCTCTATTCATGTGGTATGGCCGTGCGTCCATCGTTGACATATACACAACACAATAACACACATACACACACACACACACACACACACACACACACACACACACACACACACACACACACACACACGCACTCACGCACTCACGCACTCCACACACAACACCACAAACACACACTGCACATGCATGCGTGCATACACGACACCAAAATGGTCTTGGACGGAAGTCTTTTATGTAAGACTGCGTGCGACAGCGACAGTCCCTGGATCACCGCCTCTTCATAGCAAATTATTGTTTTCGCGAACTCCAACTTCAGCCTTAAAAAAGCAAGGTGCCCTCAGCATATTATTATTGCTTTCGCGAACTCCAACTTCAGTCTTATAAGCAAGGCGCCCTCTTTTGTAGCTGGGCCTTGAGCCAATTCTCAGCTTTCTTCAAGAGGATTTGAACACTCGGCTTTCTTTCCCATCCGCTGCTAGCCAATCAAAATCTTCCTAGCAATCAAAAAAAATCTTGCCAAAACACACACCCTCACGGACGAATGTCTTTTCCGTTCTTCCGTTCTTCCTGACAAAGTATGCGACATTTCGTGTAACACGAAGAAGACGGCTTGTGGTTGCGGTGGTCGTCTGAATCTTTTTGCGTGAGGATGTGACGTTCGTCTTATCCATAGGCATCGTACTCCTTGAGGATGTCGCTGACGTCCTTCAACCCGTTGTCTCCCGACGGTCGCAAAAGCGAAACTGTGCAGCGCGGCTCATTTTTCTCACGCCTCTTCAAAGGAGCGGATGCGGCGCCTTCGGTCGAACGCGACAGCGGGGATGGCGTTCATCAACGCGGGCGTGCTGCGTCGCCGGTTACTGTGCCCCAGCGACGCTTGTCACCAGGGTCGTCGTCGGACGAATGGTCGGTGGCATCTACGCCCCCGCTGCACGTTGGAGATGGAGTTGATCCACCGGCACACTTTGCGCCCTCTTCTTTGCCCGATAGACAGGCCGCTGGCCCGCATCGCGTGGCACAGCCGCCTGCTGTCCGTGCGCTGTTTGCGGCCTCGCGCTCGACCAGTGCGCCCGACCTTGCTCCTCGCACGAAGTCGGAAACTGAAGATGCGAACGTGAATATGGGCAGCGGTACGTTTGGGGAGGGTCTGGGTGAGGCCGCTGGGCGGGCGCGCGAGGACTCGAGCGTGGTTGATCCGGCGGGTGCGCCTGGGCCGGGCGCTGCGGGCGGCCCGCTCGACTTTCGGAGCATGACGGTCGTGCTGAAGCGGCTGCGGAACATTGCGGACCCGCAGCAGGACGGGCAGTTTCAGCGACATTACTGGATGCCCGACCAGAACTGCAAGGAATGCTACGACTGCGGCGCGCCGTTTCATACGTTTCGCCGGCGCCACCACTGCCGCTTGTGCGGGCAGATCTTCTGCTGGAAGTGCTGCGGCCAGGTGATATCGGGCGAGATGTTCGGCCATAGGGGCGACCTCCGCGTGTGCAACCACTGCCATCGTGTCATTGAGCAGTACAAGGAGACGGAAGGCCGCGACGACCCGCTGCAGGCGTCGAAGAAGTCCACCCCGTCGATGTCGCCCTCGGCGTCCGCCAAGTTTCTCGCTCGCTCGTCGTCCGGTCCGCTGAAGTCTGCGGCGCAGCGTTCCCAGGGTGGTGCGCCGCCGCCGCCGGCTGACGGACGCGAGCCTGCCGTGCGCTTTGCCGAGGACTGGCCGGCTGGCGTGGGGATTGGGTCGCCGCACCACGCGCCTCCGGATGAGGATCCGAGCGAGTCTGACGGGGAGGACGGCCCTCCCCTCACGCCTGCTGTCGATGCGTCGTCCATGTTGGACGACGATGACGCCGGTGGGCCCGCGTGGCTGCGTCAGGTGTCGCACGGGTGGACGGGCGGTGCGGTAGGCGCAGAGACGGCGGCTGCAGAGGCAGCGGGGGATGGCAGGGCTGCTCGGGACATGGCCCCCACCGTGATGACGGCAGCGGTCTCGGTGGCAGCGGCGTCGGTGACTGGGCCTGGCGCTGGGGCGGTGTCCATGCCCATGCCCGTGCGAGAGAGCGCGGGCGGTGCGTCTGCGTCGGCGCCCTTGGGCAGCGTGGCCGAATCTCAGCGCTCCGGCGGTTCGATGTCGGTGAGCTCGGAAGACCATGACCGTCGCTACTCATTCAACTCGTTCAAGCGCCCGAGGCAGGAATTTCTTCCGCGCGATCGGTACGAGAGCTACATCAAGAACGCGATGCGCGGCGAGGACGGATCCCTGGCAGAGGCGCTGGAGGAAGCCGCAGCGCCGACGGACGCCGCGCAGCCCGCGGTGGCAGCGGAACCCAAGGAGCGCAAGGCGAGCGTCGACCGCGCCGAGCGGGACCGCCTGGCGCACCAGCGGCTGACGTCAGTGGGGGCTGAACACGTCGCCGGCATCATGCGTCAGCTGCTGCGCGCCGAAGGGCTGGACCCGGCGTGGGAGGAGGTGCTGCTGCCGCTGGTCGACCGCGTGACTGGCGAGGTGCGTCCGGACGTGCGCAGCGGTGACAAGATGGACGTGCGGGAGTACGTCAAGGTGAAGCGGATTGCGGGGGGGACCATGTCGCAGTCGGCGCACGTGCGCGGGGTCGTCTGCACGAAGAACGTGGCGCACAAGCGCATGTGCCGCGACATTGCGAAGCCGCGCATTCTCATGCTGCGGTTTGCGGTCGAGTACCAGCGCGCGGACAAGCAGCTGAGCAGCCTCGATCCCCTCGTGCTGCAGGAGAAGGACCACCTCAAGATTCTCGTTGCCAAGATTGCGTCCGCTCGCCCCGACATTGTGCTCGTCGAGAAGACGGTGTCGCGGCTGGCCCAGGACTACATGCTCGATGCCGGCATTGTCCTTGCGCTGAACGTGAAGGCGTCGGTCATGGAGCGCGTCAGCCGCTGCACGGGCGCGGACATCCTCACGTCGGTCGACAAGCTCAACTTTGAGCCGCGACTGGGCACGTGCGCCGCGTTCCGCCTTGTCTCCCACAAGGACGATGTGGAGCACACGCAGCAGCTGCTGGACGATGACCGGCCTGCCAAGCCGCGCACGCTCATGCATTTTGAGGGGTGCCCCGTACACCTTGGGTGCACCATCACACTCCGCGGCGCGACGCGTTCGGTGCTGGCGCGCGTCAAGCGCGTCGTCAAGTTCGCCGTGTACGTCGCGCACAGCCTTCGCCTCGAGACGCGCCTGCTAATGGACGAGTCCGCCATGCTCCCTGATGGCGCCGAGGGGCGCGCGCTGGCCCCCATCGCCGAGTGCGAAGTCGCAGAAGAGTGCCGCGCCGCCGCCGCCGCCGCCGCCGCCTCGGGTGCGCAGTGCGACGAGTGGCTGAAGGGCTACTTTGTGCCGTCGGCGGAGGATTTCTGCGGCGCAATTCTCTCGGGCTCGCCCTGCGTGCGCTTTCCGCTGCCTTTCTTGTACACGAAGGACGGCCACCGGTGTCCGACACGCGCGCTGTTGCCTGCGCAGGCGTATTGGACACGGTGCGCCCAAGACGTCGCTCCGGCCGATGAGGCGCGCCCCTCGCCCGCCGCGCCGCGCGAGAGCGTGCCATTGGGCGGGGACACTCTGGTGCCTGCGCGCGCCAACGCGGTCGTCGATTGCCTCAGTCCCCACAACCATCAGAGCATCACGGTGCTCTTCTCGAGCCTGTGCCCCGGCGCCGCCAATCCGTGCATCGCGCCGCAGGTCGTGCGCCTCAAGTACTTTATGGACAACGACATGACGCTGGGGCAGTACCTCGAGCGCTTCTGCTTCAGCCCCGGGTACCGTTGCCCGCATCCCGAGTGCGAGCAGCCGATGGTCAGCCACGTGCGCAGCTACACGCACGACAACGCGCGTATCAACATTGCGATGGAGACGTTCCAGACGCCCGTGGAGGGCAGCGCGGGCGTCATCTTCATGTGGAGCTGGTGCAAGGTGTGCCACGTGATGACCCCCGTCGTGCCCATGTCGGACGAAGCGTGGGGGCTTTCGTTCGCCAAGTACCTCGAGCTCTCCTTCTACGGCGCCAGTTACATCTCCCGGTCGGGGTCGTGCCCACACTCCTTGCACCGCGACCACGTGCGCTACTTTGGCCGGCACAACCTCGCTGTCCAACTCGAGTACGACACCATCGACCTGCTCGAGATTGCCATCCCGCCCGCCGTGATCGAGGTCGTGCGGCCATGGTGTCCGGACTGGGACGCGGAGATCCGCATGCTGGAAGGGACTGCCGAGCGCGTGTTCGAGGCTGTACGAGAGAAAGTGTCCACTGGACCCGACATGGACGTCCTCGAGCCCCAGCGCGCCGACGCATGTCGCGAACAGCTGCGGGATGTGGGTGCGCAGGCCGACCGGGAGAGGGCGCAATTTGTCGAGGGGCTTCGCCAGGCACGTGTGCTTGCGGCGGACGCCTGCGGGGACACACCCGTCGCACCCGTCGCCGGCGCACAGCTCGCCGAGCACCTGACAGCGCTTAAGCGGACGCTGTGCATGGTGGTGGCCGGCAAAAACACTGCGCTGGGTGACATTTGGCACGCGTACGCCCCCGAGAAGGGTCGGCGCACAGCGTCTTCCAAGTCAGCGCAGCTGCCGGCACCGTCGCCGTCGCCCATGGCCCCGTCCCCCTCGCCGCGAATGTCGCGGACTCTGGATTACGAGGGGAGCTCAGACTCGCTGCCGTCGCACGCGGCTGAACCCACGCCCCCGCCGCCTTCTGCAAGTCCGGACGACGACAATGGCGAAGGGGCCCAGGAACTGGATGCCGTGGCCGCCCTTGCGGCGGAGGCGACGATGGCGGCGAGCGCGGGTGGGCGGGCATCCATGCACCTGGCGCTGCCCCACGCGTCCGCGCAGCCGCGGCCAAACGAGAAGCGCGGGGCCATCATGAAGTTCCTGACGGGCGGGACGGCGCCTGGCTATCAGCCGCTGTCGACGCCCTTTGCTGCGGAAGAGCACTACCTCCTGCCGCCGGGGCTTCGGTCCTTGCGCGCCGTGTATGAGGACGAGCCGAGCTCGATTGTGGCGTACACGCTCGCCTCGCGCGAGTACCATGAGCAAATGGGGCTGCTGCAGGCGGGCCATCGGGCCCAGGGATCCGCGGCGGCCGAGGGACAGGCGCCGGCGGACGACCCCGCGGCCGACACGCACTCTGCGGTCGCGTCTGTGGCGCTCGACTCGATTGCGGAGGAGGCGGCGGAGGACGATGCGGGCGCGCGCAGTCGCAGCACATCGCAGGCCTTTATAAGTGTGGGCGCGCCCCCTCGGCAGGGAGCGCCCGCGCCCGGCGGCGCGCACATCAAGCACCAATTTAGCGACAGCACGTGCAAGTTCTACTGCAAGGTGTACTTTGCGGAGCAGTTTCGGTGGTTGCGTGGGCGGTACGTGCAGGGCGGCGAGGCGGCCTTCGTGCAGTCGCTTTCCCGGTGCATTTCGTGGGCTGCGCACGGCGGCAAGTCGGGCTCGTCTTTCTGCAAGACACGCGACGACCGGTACATCGTCAAGCAAATGTCGCGGCTCGAGGCGCAGTCGTTCATGGAGTTTGCGGAGCACTACTTTGATTACATGTGGAAGGACTACAACGGACAGGTGCGTGCGACTTGCTTCGGTTTGATGCTGCGTGCGTACATGCGTGATTCTGGAGGAGGCGCTGGATGACCGGCGTGCCCATGTCGCAGCGTCCCACGGTCATGGCGAAGATTCTCGGCGTGTACCGTATCGGCTTCAAGAACTCGCAGACGGGGCGTTCGCTGAAACAGGACGTCCTCGTGATGGAGAACCTCTTCTACATGCGCCGCATTTCTCGGGTGCGTTACTGCTTGGTCACGTGCGGCGGAAGGGTGCGTCGTCGTTTGCTGGCTAATCTCCTCGATGCATCGGCATCCCTCTGTTCGACGCAGATCTTCGACCTCAAGGGTTCCATTCGCAGTCGCTATGTGCAGGCGACCGGACGAGAGAACGACGTGCTGATGGACGAAAATTTGCTCGAGTGTGGGTGCCTGCTATGCCCGCGCCGCTCCTTGTTCCCAGACTCACCCTTGGTCACGTGCAGTCATATGCGAGTCGCCGATCTTCATCCGGCCGCACACGAAGACGGTGCTGAAGCGGTCCATCTGGAACGACACGTCGTTTCTCTCGCGGCTCAATGTGATGGACTACTCGCTGCTCGTGGGGATTGACGAGCAGCGGAGCGAGCTCGTCATCGGCATCATTGGTCAGTGGACATGCCAACGCACTCGAGATGTGCACTCACCACTGCACCGCAGATACAAATATGCACACGCTTACAGCACGTGCACAGGCTAACACATACGCTCACACACACACACACATACACACACACACACACCACCACCCTAACGCGGCCTTCTCTTCGAATGCAGACTACATTCGGACTTTCACGTGGGACAAGAAGCTCGAGATGTGGGTCAAGTCGACGGGCATCCTCGGCGGCCACGGCAAGATGCCGACGGTCGTCTCGCCCGAGGTGTACAAGGTGCGCTTCCGCGAGGCCATGGACCGGTACTTCCTCATGGTGCCCGACAAGTGGACGGGGCTGGGTCTCGACTCGATTTGCTGACACGGCCATACACAAAGCCACTAGAGTGTATTTAATGCTCCTTGAGCTTGCGCACAAGTGCTGCCAGCCGTTGTTGCGGGCATGCGCATCGAAGAAAGGGGTGCTGCGGTGAAACAGTCACAGTGAGTGCACGGTCACGGCCAACTATGCATTGCGGCTGAGGGCGCAGCGTATAGCGACTGCGACGCACGTCCCGCGCCCACCTTCAAGAGTTCCTCCGCTGACGGTCGCAGCGCCGGGTCCACCTCGGTCGTTGCCGCCATGAAGGCGCGGAACGCATCGGACCACTGCCCCGGATTTTTTAGGCTCGGTGTGCCGTGCGTCGCAATAAGGAAAAGAGCCTACAGCAACACATGCGTGTTAGAACTCATCCAGCCTGTCACACCATTGTGAGCAGAATGCTTCAGGCCCACGCACCCGAAGGGGCGGAAAGTTGAGGTACGGTGGCTCGCCCTCGGCCATCTCCATGCATGCGATGCCTAAGCTCCAAATGTCCACCTGCACATCAGGCCGGCAGTGAGTGGCCTCGCAACTACGAAGACGCGGGGGCACAAGGCCGCACAATGGCGAAGCGGGCCAGTGCATGCACACCTTGCAGCCGTAGTCCTTGGACCGAATGACCTCGGGAGCCATCCAGTACGGCGTGCCTACCACCGAATTGCGCTTGCCGCGGTGGTCAGTGAGCTCGGCGCAGAAGCCAAAGTCCGCTGCAGACAGGCCGGTGTTTGAGCGCCATGAGGGTTATGCGGGCGTCCATGTGGCACGTGCGCAGTTCACTCATGTCCATGCGTTACGCGCACAGCCTCCTCGCCGCCCACCGAGCTTCACGGACCCGTCGAGGCCGAGGAGAATGTTGTCGCTCTTAATGTCGCGGTGAATGCGGTTGCGGCCGTGCAAGTACTGCAGCGCACCGAGTATCTCCCGGCAGACAAAGGCAATCTGCGGCTCAGTCATTCGCCCGGGACCGACAATGTCCGTGAGAGAGCCGCCGTCCATGTACTCCATCACCACCTGCGCCCGCAACGGCACGTGAGCACGCAACCAGCCGGCAATACTGCACACACAAGGCAGGTGAGACAGCGCGTGCCATACCCAGACAGAGTCGCCGGCGTGGAAGCTGCGGATGTATTCGACAATGGCCGGGTGCTTGCTCGACGCCATCATCGAAATCTCGTTGCGCAGGCCCACGGCATCCGCGCTGCCCATCAGCGAGATGACCTTGATCGCGACCGTCTTGCCCGTGCGCACCTCCGTTCCGGTGAACACAGAGCCCGACGACCCCTCGCCCACCTTGTGCATGTTCGAGAACACTTCCTTCGGATCGTCCGCGGACACAATGCCCTCCCACGGGTCGTCGCTGGCATCCGGGGGACGCGCGCCCGCTCGCCCTGGTGCTGCTTCGTCGCGCGCGGCCGTCTCTTCCTTGCGCTTCGCGACGGGCGACGCGGCCTGCGGGGAAGTCAGCGCCTTCGCGCCGCCCGGACTGTCCGGTCTTCGCTCCACGGACAGGAGGCGCTCCGTCTGGAACTGCAGCACCTCAACCACGACATCCGGGTGCGCCCTGCGGAGCGACGCGTAAGCCACGAAGCACGCAACGGGCGCGCCCAGCCCCGTGCACCCACTTCATTTCCTCATTCGAGATGCCTGACGACTGGAGCATCGACTCCCACTCGGGGGGAAGGCCTTTGATTTCGCCGTTGCGAACGAGGTCCACCGACGCATGCACGTTGTGGGCGACATTGTACGGCAGGCCAATCTGCCCAATCTCCCCCTTCTTCACATCGCGCTCGCGGGGGATCGCGGCGGGCACCAGCGACGGGTGCAGATAGCGCGTGCTTGTTACGTCCTGCATGAGAGCACTGCATCAGCCGCCTGCTGTGGCCAACACTGTGGCCAACACTGCGACGACGACAACGCACCGTGCTCGCGCCGGAGGGTACCGCCTCGTGCCACACATCCGGCAGCCCGCGGTACACGCCCGTCGACTGGTTGTGCTCCTGCGGCGCGCCGTGCCATTGCAGGCCACTCAGCGTGCGACAAACAACAGTGGGACGACCTTACCAAGGCACAGCGCCAACGGAGACAGCCAGGGTCCACAGGGTCGGAAGTGGACGACAGGGCGCCGCACCCACCACGTGCAGCCCATGCTCAAAGCGCGACGGGCTGCTGATTTCGCGCGCGTCCAGCGGCTTCTTCTGAATCTTGTTCACGAGCGTCTTAATTTGGTCCATCCTCCCCCGCGCCGCAGCCGCGCATTCCTCCGCCGGGCGCCGCGGAGGCCGGGCGAGTGCGGGCGTCGACCTCCGCCGTCGGTGTCGCACGCTGCCTCTCTCTCGCTGTCTGCCCACCCGCACACCGCTAAGCTTCACTGTGACCCTGCACGCGGCTCGCTGCATGCGCGCGGCTGTGCGTGCGCGTGAAGACACCACGGCAGACGCTCTGCGATGGAGTGGGCTGGTTTAGAGACACTGTTTCTGCACATCTAAACAATCCCGCCAGCCGAGATCTCGGTGGGCCAGTTGGTTGCCAAGCTCACCCAGTCGCTTGAAGGCAGCCACCGCACGCGTTTCAGGTCGTTTCGGGGAGAGCAACCGACGACATGGAGCGGCGCACGGTGTTTGGCTCTGCGCTGGCGCTGTTCAAGACGCCCAGCGCAGGGACCATCGACGCCCTTCCGACGGAGGCCCCGAAGGAGGAGGCGCGCGACGCATACCAAATTGAGATTGAAGAGCACCACCACCGCTTCCTCATGAACACGAACCCCGCCGTGAGGGCGAAAGGTGCGCATGCCGTGCTGCACGCGCCGGCTTCTTTGTGCGGTTGGGAGGGGAGGCACACTTTCAACTCACCGGTGCCTCGCGCCGCAGCTGCCACGGACATTGCCATGCTCGCGTGGAACGGCGGCGAACACGCGCAGGCCTATGTGGACAAAATCAAGGCCCTTGGCGACTTTCTCGAGGTGCTACGCTCCCCGTCTGAAACGGAGCAGCTGCGACTGGTGAGTCTGAGCGTGCGTCGGCTGGCGCTGTTCCCTGCGGTTGGCTCACGCGCGCCTCTGCAGACCATGCTCAAGGCCATCAGTGCCGTCGAACGCAACAGCCGCCGAGTGCAGGACAGCCTGCGCGAGAGCGGCTTCCACCGCCTACTCGCAGCGCTGCTCGATCCCTCTGAGAGCGACGTAATGGTGCGTCCTGTTGCGGTGAATGTGCCCTTGTGGAGTACACGCTTTTTTGTGGTCTGCTTTCGTCGCGTAATGCTGTGCTTTCCGCAGAGAAAGTGGGCTGCGCACACCCTCTTCTACTTTGTCGTGGGGAACCCTGCGAACCAGGTCGCCGTGCTTGAACTGCCCAACATCGAGGTGTGTATGTCGGTTGATTACGTGGGGACCATGCGAGTGGCTAATCAACCCCACTTCGCCAACAGTCGCGGGTTCTGATGGCAAGCGCGCTCGACTGGTCGCGCTTTGACGCCAACGACGCGCAGGAGCTGCTTCTCATGCTTTATCCGCAGTGACAGCGGCTTGCCCTACACGGACATCGCCATGTCGATCTTGGGGTGCGGGTTGTAACCCTCGAGCAGAAAGTCGTCGAACCGGAATGAGTCGATGTCAGGCACCTCCCGCGCAATGCGCATCGTTGGGAACGGCCGCGGCTCTCGCTCGAGCTGCACGCGGAGCGGCTCGATGTGGTTGAGGTACACGTGCGCGTCGCCGAGCGTGTGCACAAAATCCCCGGGGCGGAGGCCGGTCACGTGCGCGACCATGTACGTGAGGAGCGCGTAGCTGGCAATGTTGAAGGGGACGCCGAGCCCCATGTCACCGGAGCGCTGGTAGAGCTGGCACGAGAGCTCGCCGGCGGCCGAGACGTGGAACTGGCACATCATGTGGCAGGGCGGAAGGGCCATCTGCGGGAGGTCTGCAGGGCTGCGTCAGCCGGCGTGCGTGCCACCGGTACAAGGACACATTAAAAGAGTACCTGTCGGGTTCCAGGCGCTGATGATCATGCGGCGGTCCGTCGGACGCGTCTTGATGGTGTGGATGACATTCGCCAGCTGGTCAACGCCCTGGCCCGTGTAGTCTGTGTGCATGTCGACGTACTTTGCGCCAAAGTGGCGCCACTGGAAGCCGTACACTGGGCCAAGGTCGCCCTCCTCTCTGCCGTGCCACCAACACGCGCGTTAGCCAAATGTAACACGCGCACAAAAGTGCAGAAAAAACTCACCGCGTCGTCAATCCGATGGAGTCCAAGTACGCGCGGGACCCGTTCGCGTCCCAAATCTTGACCCCTCGATCGGCGAGTGCTTTGGCGCTCGTGTTACCCGAGACGAACCAAAGCAGCTCCTCCGCCACACCCTTCCAGAAAACGCGCTTCGTCGTCAGCAGAGGGAAGCGCCCGTCGCGAAGATTGAAGCGCATCTGCGCGCCAAACACGGAGCGCGTGCCAGTGCCCGTCCGGTCGCCCCGCGTCTCTCCGTGGTCGAGAATGTGCTGGATGAGATCGAGGTACTGCTTCTCCTCGTGCGGCGCGGCGGCCTTCGCGGGGGTCGCGAGCCCCTCCGACGCCGCAGCTCCGTCTGTCATGACTCCAACCATTGCCATGGCTGCACTCTGCGTTTCAGCTCTCTTGCGGCTCCAGGGATACTGCGGCGAAGCGGGTTGAATGTTGAACTTCACGAATGCACCCGAAAATTTTGGCGCGCAACGCAAATTCAATTGGCGCGAAGCCTGTCACGTGATGAGCACGTGACAAGAATGTTGCCCTGGGCAACGTCTGGGGGAGTATATTGAAGCGGACACGTTTCTTTGCTCATTTTCGTACTCGCTTTCACTTTAACTGTTCGATGTCACTCATCCGCCGCATTAACTTGAGATAATGGCCAAAACTTAACATTTTTGTGCTCAGTGTCCAATTCGATGTGCCTTGACAACCGCGCCGAGTCAGGACTCGCACCCCTCGCAAGTGACAACAGTGGCCATGAGGCTCTTGACTGTGCATCCGACAGCCGGCAAAGAGGCGAACCCCAGAGATCTCCTCTCTGTCGCACCGTACCATTGCGGCATTGCGTGGGATTGCCGTCACCTGCGCTGGCATTTGACACTCGTCGCGGCTGTTGGCGAAGATGAGCAACGTCGGCAAGTTCCGGGACACCCGCCCCGACCTGCGCGCGGTGCGTGCTCAAAGGGCACTTGCACGCAGCACGCAGAGGCTGTTTGTTGATGCTGTTGTCATGTATCATGCAGGCGGGCAAGCTGTCGGGCATGGGCCAGCTCACTGCGCGCGACTGCATTGAGCCCAACTGGGGCGCGGACGAGGTGAGTGGCACGTCATCCGCTTCACGTCCCCCCGTCCTTCTTCTCATGCACGCTTGCATGTGCAGACTGCGCTCTCGCCCACATCGAAGCTGCGGCCGCCGGGTGTACGTCGCTCCGTGGACCCCGTGGCGGAGGCCATGACACATGGCGTGCGATCCAATGTCACGTCCGAGGTGAGTTGTTGCGCGGAAGGGGTCCCCGCCGCTTGCTTGTCTCACCCGCGCGTCTCGCAGGCGGGTGGCTTGCTCAATCCGTCGCCGCCGAGCACGTTTATGCGGCAGCTTGAGGAGTACCGCGAGCGCAACTACCGCCGCGCCATTCCCCTGGGGCGGTCCGTGGCGGCAGTGAAGGCGCCCCTTCCCCCGATTGTGACACAGCCAGAGTTTGCCTTTGGCATCATCAACCCGAGCGGTGCGTCGATATTTGCGCGTGAGTGTGCTTCGCTGGCGTCGCTGACATTGGCATTGCGTAGGCGACGGGGCCTTCGAGGTGATCTTCCCGCCCAAGACGTGCACGAATCCCGAGGCGGAGGAGACGGCGCGCCGGTTGTATCGCCGCAGCCACGGCGACTACGAACCCGGAGAGCAGCGCGACCGCAACTACTCGCCGTTTCCGAAGGACGGTCCCTTTGGTGTGCCGACGCCGCACTCGAACGCCGGCTTGCAGACGCGCGAGTCGCTGCGTTGGTCGCTTGATGAGTGGGTGGCAGCGGAGCCCGTTGCGCGTTCCACACAGCCACACTGACTGACCTTTGCGCCACCACAACAGGGAGAACAAGCGAAGTCGGCGATACCGGGAGCTGGGCAAGGTCCACGATCCGTGAGTGTCCCCTCGGAATCCTCGTGCCTTTCGGCTTCGTCAGTTGTGCTCACAATTCCGCCTCTCCGCAGTATGGCCGACCTGCGCCGCGTTGGGCCTGACCACGCGTTTGGCGTCCCGAACCCGACCGAGCCGTACCACGCCGGCGACCTGCTCCACGGCCGGTTCCCCGAGGCGCAGGCGATGCAGGCGGCGGAGGGAGAGTCCGAGGAGCAGCGCCACCGACGCACGCGGTCCCTGTCCCCGCGCATTCTCGAGGCTCGCGTGTTTGGGGTGCCGTCGCGGCGCACAGACATTCCGGCGCCCGCCGTGCGCAGCCTCGCCGACCCGCAGAACTATGGCGACGACCTGCCGGCGTACGAGCTGATGAACCCGTCGCTGCTGACGTCGCGCGGGCTGGACCTTGGGGAGCTCCACGAATTGAGGTCGAAGGAACAGGTGCGCTGCGATGTGCCGCGGCGTGCTGTGTCACTGATGTGAACAATTTGCGTGTCGACGGCGTCTCTGCACGATCGGCGCTGACACGTGCCCTTCGCAGATGCTGGACATTATGTCGTCGATTGGCATTGGCCTCGCGCAGGACGAGTTTGCGCGGGCGTGGGAGGCGGCGAGTGCCGGCCATTCGAGTGGAATGGTGGGTGTCGCCGCTTGTGCGCCCATTTCGCGCGTTCTCTGCTGAACATCCCCTGTGTGCGCAGGCGAGCATCCGATCGTTCCAAGAGGCCCTTGAGACGGCGAGCCGAACGTGACGAGTTTTATCCTGCCGCGGCGTGCGTGCGTGTGCGTGCATATAAACGTGCGTTTCATTTTTCCATTGTTGCCTAATTGTTTTGAGTCCATCCATTGGAACAATCCGTGCAGTGAAAGTACGCCATCGCTTATTCACATCACCGGTGCGCTCGCACCAAAAACATACGCAAAAACACAGCAAACGCACGCAATGCACCGCAAGCACGCGCGCTCAGGCCTGCGCGGCCTTCTCGCTGGCAAGCGCGAGCCGGCGGATGTTGGCGATGCACCCTGCTGCCGCCTCCTGCAGGCCCTCGTCGCTCGATCCGACCATGCCGAGGAGAAGGGGCACGACGCCGCTCTCGTGCATCGTGATGCAGTTGTCCGCGTCGAGCGAGAGCTGGTAGAGTGCACGTGCCGTCGCGCGGTGGACCTGCAGGGAACGGCATTTAGCATTGCGCACTGGGACGACAGAAGAGTTCGCTGGACAAAGACTAAGACGAGACGCTAGTGCACACCTGCTCGTCCGGTGACCGGAGGTACTTGACAAGCGGGGCCACGGCGCCTGCAGAGCCGAAGGTGACCCTGTTGTTGCCCCAGTGGCAGCAGCGCGCAATCGCCTCGGCGAGGTGGCGGCGAAGGCGGTCGTCGTGCGTCTGCGCGAGCTTCGCCAGCATGGGCACGACGCCGTGGTCCGTGATCACCGCGAGGTTCTCCTCGTCCTTGGCAATGTTCGCAATGGCCGCGCACACGCTCGCCAGCACCTCAGAGTCCTCCGACTTGAGCAACGACACAATCAGCTCGAGGCCGCCCACGAACGAGCGCACCATCTCGCCGGCGTCCTTGGCGTTCTCGATGCACGGGCAGATGGCCCACGCCGCGCTCGCCTGCACGTCGGGGTTCGGCGACTTGAGCAGCGACCACAAGAGGCGCACTCCGTCGAGCTTGTCGATGATGACCATGTTGTCGCTCTCGAGCGCGCACGCGCCCACCGCCTTCGTCACGTTCACGAGGAGGGCGCGGTTCGTGCCCGTGAGCAGGTTCACGAGGTGCTGGATGCCACCAGCAGACCGGATGGCCTTGCGATTCTCGGCCGTCTGCGCGCACTCGCCGAGCGCGCCCACGACGTTGATGAGGACGTCCTCGGGCTGCCCACGGAGCAGCGACACGAGCCTGTCAATGGCACGCAGCTCCTGGAAGCGCGCCACGTTCTCGGCGTTGGCCGCACACTTCCACACGGCGCCGGTGGCCGCCGCGAGCAGCTCCTTGTTGTCCGTCACGTGCAGCAGGCGCACGAGCGGGTCCAGCCCGCCGAACTTGCGCACCAGGTCGCGCGTCTCGGGGTCTTCGGCGCACTTGAAGATGGCGCTGGCGCAGTGCGTCTGGAGCTCGGCGTTGCTGCTGTTGAGGTTCGCGACGAGGTGCCGGATCATCCCCGACGTGCGGATCATGACGCGGTACTGCGCATCCGACGAGCACTCCTGCATGATCCCAACCACGGGGATCAGCAGAGCCTCGTTCTGCGACTCGAGCAGCTTGGCCAGCAGCGGAACCGCGCCGGCGTTGCGAATCGCCTCCTTGTTCTTGCGAGACTTGGAACACGACCACAGCGCAAGGGCGCCGCTCCGCGCCACGTTGTCGTTCCGCGGGGCGCCCGACTTGTCGCCGCGCAGCATGCGGACGAGCTTGCGAATGCCGCCGTAGTGGCGGATGGCGCAGCGGTTGCGAGCGTACTTGGCGCAGTGGGCGATCGTCTCGGCGGCGAGGCACTTGAGCTCCTCGTTGGGGTCCTTGAGCAGCTCGACGAGGGGCTGGATGCCGTCGAGCTCCGCAATGGCCTTCTTGATCTGGTAATTCTTCGAGATCTCCTTGAGAATCTGCAGCGCGCCGACCTTGCACTTGACGTCGTCCGTGTCGAGGAGGTTGATCAGCACATCCAGGCCGCCGACGTCGCGGATGGCGAGCTGGTTCGTCTCGTTGCCGAGGTCAAAGTCGCGCAGGGAGCACAGCGCAATGATCGTCGCCGTCTGGTTGCCGCCCTTGAGGTACTTGACGAGCTTCTGGATCTGCCAGTACTCGGGCGGGAGCTCCGCGTTCGCCTCCTGCCGCTTCTTGTCCTGCGTGTCCTCCTCCTCGCTCTCGTCAGAGTCGCTCTCGCTGTAGTACGCATCCTTGCCGTCCCCGTACACGCCGGGCACGCGCGTCGCATTCGGCGACTTGCCCTCGTGCCGGCCGTGCTGCGGCGAGCGCTTTCCGCCGCGCGGAGAGCCCGGCGGCCGCCCGGGAATGGGGCTCGCAATCGCGTCAACAGGGCCCACGTTGACAATAGTACCGTCGATGGGCTTCCCGAGGCCGAGGTTGCGCCACTTGGGCGACGGGTCCCCAGCCCGCTGCGGCGCGTGCGCGGCGCTCCCGGCCGCGGCCCCCTTCTTCTTCGCAGCGCGCGCCTGCGCCTGCTTCTGCGAGCGATCCGCGCGCGCGCGTGACCCTGCGCGCGAGCCAGAGGCCTCCGCGTCCTCGTCGGCGTCCTCCGGGGCATGCTCCCCTTGGAACGTGGGCGAGCGCGGCAGCGTGAGGGCCTCGGCCACCTCCTTCTGCTTGCGCGCCGGCTGGTACGCCATCTCCTGTCGGTCGATCGTCTTGGCAAAGTGCTTGCTGCGCGCACGGAACAGCGCCACGAGCGACGGGTAGATTTCTCCGACGCGGTCGTAGCTCATGTGCTCCTGGCCGTCGGGGTCGACGGTGTAGCCGCCGTTCACAAAGTACCCCGTCGTGCTTGCCGTGATGATAAGGCGCTCGCCCTCGATGGGACGGGCGTCCAGATAGCACAGCTCGCCGTAGATCTGGCGCCAGGGGGGAGAGCGGCACCCGTTCGAGAAGACGTAGTCTGCGTGGGACGGGTGCTCCAATGAGAATCACGCGAGGGACTGCCAATGCGACCCATCGCACTGGCAAATAGCAGAGACCAATGGCTGCACACGTGCAAAATAAAAGGGCGGTCATGCAGGGGACACGCACCCGACTCCCAGTCAATGCTCCGCAGGCAGCTGTTCGCGTCCGTGCCGCAGAACGTCTGCAGAAGCTCGAGTTCGGCTTGCACCGTGTCCATGTTGAGGTGCACCTCCCTGCGCGTGAAACAGCCCATTTAACGACCCATGGGACGCAAACACACGCGGAAACAGAGCCACGCACTTTGCCAACTCCTGCGTCGCCGCGGCCAGCAGACGCTCGTCGAGGAGATTGAGCTGGAGCAGCAGACGAAAGACAGCCGCGGCGCCCTCGGCCTCCGCAGACTCAGCAGCCTGCAGCTTCTGGAGGCGCTCGCTCGCCGATATCAGCGCGGCGGCGACCGAATCCGCGGTGAAGCCGCTGATGCTTGCGAGGGGGTCGTGGTTTGCTGCGATGCCAAGGACAGTGTTACGATCTACCGTGCCGCACTGAGCTCGAAAATAGGAGCAGCAGCCCACGCACCTTCGATGCACGTCTGGAGCTCGCGCAAGCGGCGGGGACCGGCGTAGCTGAGAACGCGGCCCAGGTACTCAAAGTTGCTGACCTTGACCACAAAGAGGTTGTCGCCCATTTGCTCCAGGTGAAGGAGGGGCTTGCCGTCGGTGCGCCGCTCGCGGGACGAGATGCCCGACTTGTCACTGTGGGTTACAGTCAAGCGGCGTTCAATTGACGACGTCCAAGAATCCCACCCTCCACTGCAACTGGGAGACGGCCTACCTGTTCGGATCGTGCACCTCGTACTCTCCCGCGTGGCGCGACTGCGCAAAATCGGCCGCGCGCAGCACCGTCTGCCACTGTAGAGGGCGGGCAAACTCGACGGCTGCCTCGCGCGGGTTGTTCTGCACAAGCACCTCGACCGCCCGCAGGAGCTCGTACAACAGCGTCTCATTGCGCGTCGTCATGTCCACCTTATCGCCGCCTGCGCGACCGCCAGAGGCGCCCCCATCTGTCGGTGCGGTGCCATAGCGCGCAGTCCACTGCACGCGCCGCGAAATTGACAGCCCCATTGTGCCCACACGCGGATGCAAAGCCGCCACACGTCCGTCAGCGCAGTGGGGGGCGGATCGCCGCCAAAGTGCCACGTGCGAATGCTGAAGAGCGGCAATGAGGCACCTTTTTTGCAGAGGACGAGCGTCGCTTTGTGTCTGTCGGTGCTGTGAGCAGGTCGCTTTGAGCACACTGCCTGTGTGGTCCCGTTGTCCCTGCGAACGGGCGCCATGGCAACGGGAGTTATCCCGGATTCGGTCACGTGAGTGGAATTAGATCACGTGCCACACACACGTAGGCACCACCCCGGATGCTCCTGATTGCACACACACACACACACACACACACACACACCGGACTGACCCTGCTGCATCCTCAAAAGCTCACCATCTGCCCTCCGCTTTCATCCTCTCCTGCGTTCATCTTCACGGTCAGGTGTGTAATCGTGTGCGCTAGCGTGTGCGCCTGTGCGTTTTCTTGGATGCCGGATGGGCCGTGAGTGTGGTGTGTTTCTGGTAAAAGTGGCTGACATTGCTTTGCGTGATTTGCAGCCACCGGGAAAATGCGCGCGAAGTGGCGTAAGAAGCGCATGCGCCGGTGAGTCACTATGGGGATCATGTCGTGATTCGTGCGTGCACTGTCCTGTTGTGCGTTGCGTGTGGCAATGTTCTCACGTTTCTGCTTTGTTTCTCCAGCCTCAAGCGCAAGCGGAGAAAGATGCGTCAGCGCTCGGCGTAAGCTGCCCTTCGGGGAGCACCCGCAGCAGCGACCGAGGCACTGCCGAGTCGGCCTTTGGCTGTGCGTTGCTGCGGATCCGCAAGAGAGACGTGCCATCCAGTCTCTCTTGGCGACGCCTCATTTTGCCCACAAATAAATGGGGCGTTTCCGCATTTGCTTGCGTCTTTTCTCTCTCTCGCTCTGCGTCGGTTCTCTTGTACAGTGGCATCTGAGCTGGTGCGCAACAACTTATACCTCGCATGCACGTGCTTCTGCAAATGGGCACAGAAAGCGCGTACTCACGCACATTTCATAGAGAAGGATGTACCCATTGGATCTCAACATCATCTCCGCCAGCCCCTTTCATTGCGCATCAATACCCGCCTGCCTGGTCCAGCAGAAGCGTCGTCGGACCGTCTTGCGCATCTTTCCACAAGGCGGCCGCAATCAACGCCACGAGTGAAGGGGCCACAATCGCGAGCAGGAGGGGAAGAAGCGCAAGCAGCACGGCCAGCACGATGCAGAGCGTCGCGAGCGCCGGGTTGTTCTCGAGCGTCACAACCGAATCGCCCTCCTCGCGCGGTGCTTCCGGGGGGATGGCGTCTTCGCCCTCACGCAGGCCCTCGGGCTGTGTCTCGACGGTGCGGAGCAGCGGGCGGCGCGCGACGGGCATCGCACTTCGCTTGAGCTTACGACGCAGTAGATGGTGTTGAACTGGTTGTCTTTGGTTTCGCGGCTGCGAAAGGGGTGTTGAGGCGAAGCCGTGCAGACTGCGCGATTCAGTGGGCCACGATGCGGCATCCTGGGTGTTGATTGGTTTGCACGTGTCCACGTGAAGCAATTCAGGCGCAATTTGTCCCTGACTGGCTGCCTGTGCCATAGCCCCCGAGCCATTCCAGCGCAATGCAGTCCAATTATTCTCCCCGATGGAAATGCAGTCCCCATAACTGGGGGACACCAGTGTCGTGCGAGAGTCGTATGCGACTGGAATACACCGCTCTGCTCAATACGACCCGACCCGTTGCCTTTTTGTACTGCGGCTCTGACTCTCCGCTCGGCCTTTATG
>CALSCQ010000870.1:0-19672 GCA_943704525.1 Pigoraptor vietnamica
CACACACACACACACACACACACACACACACACACACACACACACACACACACACACACACACACACACACACACACACACACACACACACACACACACACACACACACACACGCACACACACACACACACACACACACACACACACACACACACACACACACACACGCGCACACGTGTGTCAGTGGGAAGTGAAGCGAATCTGCTTAGAATCATATCGTGTGCCGAGAGCGAAGCTCACTCCGAGACACAAAGAAACGACGTCTGCAGAGAGTGTGCGAGCGGCTCACCCCCACTGCGGGGACTCCTCGTCTTCCGACCACGCCCGCCACGCTGTTCTGCGTTGTCCACAAACTTATCGATGCCCTCATCCACAGGCGCATCGGTCGCCGCGGCTTCGTCGTTGGGCGCGGTGGAGTATAGCAGAGCAGGCTGCGAACGCACCGATTCTCAGCATTTACGAACGACACCCGACCCACGCACCACTCATGGCACCACCATTTCGCAAACACAAATCACAGCCAGGGCCACACGCAGCCCACGCCAACATTCCGTCCCCCTCCCACCCCCTCCCCCTCTCTTTTCACACTCCTTTCCCTCCAAACGGACAAGCGTGCGCTGTGGAACACGCGTTTCGCTGGTCAAGACGCACCTGTTGCAACACAAACGCCGACGACAATGGCCGCCACGCATTGGCGCGCTGTAGCAATCGGAGCGCCATTTTCATGGGCTCCTTCGCTGCGTGCGTGCGTCTGCGTGCGTCTGTGTGCGTGCGCGTGCGTGTCTCGAAACATACTCTAAGACTGAAGAAAAGAAATGAAAGCGACGCCGGCCATCTGGCCTAAGGAATAGCCACCCCGGATTAACGGGAGATGGGAATGATGGAATACACCTTGCACGAGGGCCATCAAGGACCACTCGGCAAATTAAATTGAGCATCGCGCTAATATATAATGGACTCGTTTTGTAATTAATTGGATGATTACTCCCTGTCAACATCAAGCCCAACGCACACATGGGTCGCATGTTGAAGCAAGTTCAGAAAGGGACACATCGAGTGCACAATATCTCAAGCGCGAAGGGGTGTAATTGTAGTCGCGAAGATGTATCTCATGTATTACCTTGACGCGAACGGCAAGCGCGTGTACACGCTCAAGGTGGGCTCAACAACACACCGGTGTTTGCGACGCCACCCATTGCAAATGATGCACGATGGAGGCGAAAGGGACGGTTGTATCAAGGAAAATATAGAAGACAGAGGGAATGCTTTCATCGAAGGAAACAACGGCGTGCATGGGGACTGATTTTGTGTTCCCGCCATTTTCCGCGTGAGCAGAAGGTCTCGCCCACGGGAGAGCCGACCAAGTCTGCGCATCCCGGTGAGTTTTTGCTCTCCCGCGCGTCATGGTCTGGCCTCGAATGGCGGTGTCGTGTTCTTGCAAAGGGGTGTGACGTGATGACCATCTTATGATTCGCGAAGAATGATTTTCTTTTTACGTGATTATCAACATTTTGCGACTGATCTGGCGCCCGTGCAAAGGGGCGCTGCCACATTCTGTTCGGCCGTTTTGTTGTTGTCGTGATGTGACCCTGCGCCTTGTCTCACACTCAACCTTTGCGTCTTCGCAACTGCGATTTGCAGCGCGCTTTTCGCCGGACGACAAGTTTTCGCGGCACCGGGTGACGCTCAAGCGCCGCTTCAACCTCCTTCCCACGCAGCAGCCCATCCCCGAACTGTGAGACCACTTCACATGTGACGAGAGGGAAACTCGGACGCTGTGCGTAATGCAGCGTGCGCTTTTCTGGGGCCTCCTCTTTACTCCGCGCGTTTGCCGCCGCGTGCGTTGCGTTGTCGTTGCGTTGCGCGCCGTTGAAGTCAGTTAACAACGCTTGTTATCTTCTGTGTGGCTGGTGTCCTGCTTCGCGTCTTGTCGGTTTTGCGTGGATGCTGCATTTGCTGTCCTCTCATTCTAGGGTGTAACAGCACGCGCTGTGCAGAATTGATGTGGGTTCGGGCGGTCGCGTACTACAGCGAGGGGAGCGACTTTCACGTTCACTTTTTTGCAGTTGGCCATTCCCTCCACGTGGTTGCACCCAACTCTGTGAATGCCACAGTAAGTGGCTGCTATTGCGAGTACGCCAGATGTCGATATTGCTGTTCCGCACTGTCGCTGCTGAATACCGTACATCTTATAATTCGCGCCGAAGATTGCTTTACGGTGATTATTCACTTAATTGGCGACAGATTTGTCGCCCGTGCAAAGGGCGCTGCTACATGGTGTTGATCTCATGACGTGACCCTGCGCCTTGTCCCACACTCAGTCTTTGCGTCCCGCCGGCAATGCAATTCAGTTTCGGCAGCGCGGACGACAAGTTTTTCGCACCGAGTGACGCTCAAACCGTTCAAGCGCCGCTTCAACCTTCGGCTTCCCACGCCGAGCAGCCCATCCCGGAATTGTGAGAGCGCTGTTCACAGTTGGTGAAAGGGCGTAATGCAGCGTGTCAGTTTCGGCTGGGGCCGTCTTCTCAGCCTGAGTTCAAGTACGTCTCGCGTTTGAACAGCATTATGTCCACATGAAACCGGCAAGACGCGAAGCGGACACTTGGCACGGGAGATCACAAGCCGCTTCAGTAACTGTGACTTCAATGGCGCGCAACGCAACGACAACGCAACGCAATGCAACCACGCGGCGCTGAACTTGACTCAGTCTTTTTGCATCCGTCAGTGTTGCCAGTCACAATTCATTTAATAGTATAACACGAGCTTCTTCATGCTCGGTTCATCTCTCCTATACAGCCATCTCGTGTGGCGGCACCATGCTGCGCCGCGCGGTCCTTCATACAAACCACTGGCTGCAATGCGGCCGTTTATTGTGCGGTGTGGTGTCCATGTGTCCGGGTGAGGGTGACAGGTGAGTACGCACTGATACAATTTTTCACTTTGACTTGACATACAAATTTGGATACATTATCTTCTGTTGAGTTTTTAAAATTTAGTTGATTTTGGCTCATTTATTGGATTTTTAAGGATTCCTCTAAATCTACTTATTGCGTGTCAAACAGTTTGACACGGCATGCCAAAACTCCGCCACAACCATTCCCACGCCCTCAGTCTGTCCCATTCACCCTTCCCGGGCACCACCCCTGACACACACGCGCACACACACACACACACACACACGCTGTGAGTGCGAGTCCCACCTCACACAGTGGGTGGTTTCCAGTAGTGCACGTTGGCTGCTACCGCCGGCTACGGTCACGGCAGTGCTGCCCGCGGCGGACTCGGACCAATTGTCCCGACCACTGACTGTCACGGCCGCCGACGCCGCGGCTGTGCCAAAAGAGCTGCGTTGAAGATGATCACCAACTTCTCTCAGAGTGCAGCAATGGGCTTGCCGGGCAATCCGCTCAGAAGTCGCCCCCAACCGATTGCACCCGCTGACGGCCGGCGGCCGGACGCGTGACAGCGCCGGTGTCCAGTCGCAACATGGCGACGCTCGCGCGCCTATTGCGGCGCCTGCGGCTTGCGATGCCGTGGGCGACGAGCGGGGGCTGTTTCCTTCTCGCGTATGTCGCGCTTGCCGTGTGCGCTCTCTCCCTATTTTCGATGCACATCAACACACGTCACGTGGGCGACCACCACCGTGCCGCCCCGCTCGTGTTCGGGCACCAGTCGTCGTCGCTGCCAGCCTCGGGCATCGAGAGGGACGTGCGCGAGGCTTACAAGGTCACGCTCAGCGAGCTGGGAATGGCCGTCGAGTCGATGAGATCCGCCATGAACGCGTCGGGGGTGGACACTGCCGACGAGGTCATCGTGTTTGCGCACCGTGTGCCGCTCTTTGACACGGCCGGGGGTGATCTGCGCACGCTCAAGCTGGTCCGCGCCCTCTGCGCACTCAATCTGACCGTGCGATTCGTCGCCATGGCGCGAGTGAATCCCGACCCTCGCACACCCTACTACCGCGCCCTGCGGTGGGCGTGTGCGACCGACCGCATCCACATCTACGGCTCGCACCAAGTCTCGCGGCTCGTCGAAACACTGCACACGCGCGAAATGGCCAACGCGCCGCCACCAGTCCCAGGGGCGCGCGGAGGGCAGGCTGAACGCGGTCCGGCGGCGCTGCTGGCCGTTGTTCACCGCATCACGTACAACCCGCTAACGGCGTTCGAAGGCGGCACGTCGTACGGCAAGTTCGGGTCGCTCTTGCGCGCTCGCTTCCCGCTTGCCCTCAGCATCATTTCGCGTGACGAGGTGATCGCAGACCACGAGTCCCGCCGCAAGACGGCCATGTGGGGGAGCCGTATGGCCGATCCCTTCGCCGGCGTTGCGCAGGTGGTCATGCGCGACGAGAAGGAGGCGCTCAACGCGGTCGACTACGCCGTGTACCCGTCGGAGAGCGACGCGCGCTCGGCAGCCATCTTTGCCATGCGCCCGCAGGCGGACTTTGGCGTTGTGCGCTTTGCGTACCTTAGGGCGGACACACTCGCCCTCACATCCCTCCTGCTCGGCCGCGCCGTCCCGACAGCTTCCTCGCTCACCACCACAGCGACGCTGAATCCGTCGGGCACGCTTGGCCTCGACTTCCAGCTCCGCTCGCACCTTCTGTTCTTCGGCGCGGGCGACAACACGGACAACACGGTGGCTGTCGAGTGGTTCGCGGAGGCCGTCCTGCCGCTCGTTCGCGAATCCGTACCCGAGTGCAAGCTCACGGTCGCCGGCCGCGTGCAGCCGCCGTCGCGGAACCAGAGGCGCACAACACAGTTCGATACGCGCAGAGGGGCGAACAAGCGCGGCGTCGCGGGCGCCCAAGCGGATACGCAGGAGGAAGCGAAGGAGCCTGCAGCGATCGAATTTGTCGGCCCAGTGAATGACCTCAGCACGCTGATCGACGGGAGCAGGGTGTTCGTGTCGCCCGTGCTTAACGGCGGAGGTGCGTTGGCCCCGTTCGCGCTCACACGCACATTTTACATAGCACTGTCACAAACTCAACACTCTCACATACGACACTCCCTGACACTCGCAACGCGTCTCGCAGGCCTCAACACCAAGACCATTCTCACATTGGCGCACGGCCTCCCCGTCGTCACGACCTCCGTCGGCGCCATGGGGCTGCCGCACGCGCGGTCGGCGTCCCTGCACCGCGCGCGATCCTTGCGGCATCGATATCTCCTCCCATTCATCGTGGCGGACACGGCCCCGGAGTTTGCAGCAGCGGTTGCCGCTCTGTACGCAGACGAAGAGTTGTGGACACACATGGCGCGTAACGCTCAAGTGTATGCCCGACAGCACTTCTCCGACGAGGGAAGTGCCGCGGACGTCGCGAATGCCGTCGCCGCAGCCCTTGTGCGTAAGAGCGAAAGGGCGGTGCGGCCATATATGCATAGCTAGAGAGTGCCGCGCGGCGTTTGCATGTTTGCGTAGTGTGCGGCTGTGTGCGTATCTGGCGTGCGCGTGCATGCGGGCATATGTGATATTATATGCGTGCAATAAGAAAGGAGATGAATGAATTCTGAGCAATGCGGTCTGAATTCGAACCTGAAAGCGACGCGGTGGGAGGGGAGGACGCACTGCAGCACGCACGCAACAAAAGCTCACACAAACACAGAAGGACACACGCAGAGCACCGCCTCAGGCAACACAAACACGCACAATCCCGGACGTGCTTCACAGTCCCCTAGATCTTGTATTCGCGGGTCATCTTGACGTCCTCGAATGCGTTGAGGCCCTTCTCCTTAAGCGCCTTGAGGAAGACGATGGGGTCAAGCAGACCCTCGACGGCGTACGTGCCGGGTTCGCGCGTGACGAGGCCTGCGATTGGGCGGGATGGATATTGTGTTCAGAGTGCGCACAGTGCACACACATACGCGCATCACACCCACAACACACCCACCCACACCCACCCAGACCCAGGCCCAGACCCACACCCTCACACACACGCACATCAGCCATGGCCCGACACCCACCCTCCTTCTTGCCGAGGATGATCGCACCCGTGGCGAGAGACAATCCCGTCGACTCGCGCATGCCGGCCTCGGCAAACGCAGAACGCGTCACGAGGGCGCCGTCCTTGAGGCCAGTGACATCAATTCGGAGCGACCCATTGCTGGGCTTCTTGTCGGCGCTGACGAGGTGGTGCATCGCAAAACCAAACGCGCGCACGACGAGGTCCTTCACGCGCGGGTACTTGAACACGCCGAGCCAGCCGGGGAACGTGAACGCCTCCGAGCCGAGCCCAAAGCCCATCGAGTAGGTCACGTCGGTGACCGTCGGGAATGTCCGGTGGATGGTGACGGGCTCGGCGTGGCCCATGTTCCACATGTAGCACTGGCCGATGAGCGGCATCTCCACGCACTGTCGGTGTCGGTTGGTGAGCGAGCGTATGCGTGTGAGTGAGTGATTAAGTGTGTGTTTGTGTGTATACGTGCGTGACTTTGTTAAATGACCACTCACCGTCTTCTCGCTGCACGCACGAACGAACGTCGGCTTGCCGTCCCGGTAGATGAGCAGTTCGCCCGTGACAATGAAGAGCATGTGGCGGAGAACGGCCTCGCCACCGCCGGCGTCTGCGTGAGGCGAGCCACAAGAGTGAGCGAAGGGCATAGTGGGCACCACATCCAAAGTGTCGCACCACGCACACTCACCAAGCGGCTGGTAGCAGTAGATGTTGACCTTCTTGATCTCGTCAAAGTACGTCTTGGCAAGGAAGGAGACGCAGGCGTTGGAAGCGCCGGGCGTCGCGCCGAGGCCGGTGAGAATCTGCGACACAAAATAGCGTCGGATGAAGGTGAGTTCGTTGCGCAGAGTGGCGCAGCCGCCGAATCCTGTTGCATCTCACTGCGTAGCCCCACTTGGACGCCCTTCTTCTTTGCCTTCTCGTTCAGGTCGTTGAGCACGGCGTGGGTAGCGCTCCAATCGTCGCACACACTGCGACGGGGCACTCGTCAGCACCAGGCTTCAGCGGTGAACAGCAGTCCAGCATCGTTCAAGCAGACAGGCGGCATTTCAATAGGCGTATTAGTATGCGCACCTACAGTAGTTGACGCCCGCTTCGATGGCGGCTTCCACGCAGCGCGTCTCGAAAATGTGGAAGGGACCGAGGGCGGACGCGGCGATGTCATGGCTGCACAGCGCAAGCCGTCACTGCTGAGTCAAGTGAAACAGTAGTGCGGGGAGTAAGTTACGCACCCGCGAATGGCCTCAACAAGCTGTGCGTGGTTGAAGGCATCGACCTGCTTCACGGCCACCTTGGCACCCTGCGGAGCACACACAGCGACTGGGTCAGCAAACTCAAGTCCAATCCAAGTATGCCTGAACCACACACTCCGAGTCCATTCTAACTAGTGTGCCGTGAACCCATTGACGGTATTCAGTGTGCAGCGTGCGCACCTTGCCCTCGAGACGCTTGGCAATCTGCTGCGCAACGGGGAGATTCCTGTCGGCAATGGTGACGAGCTCGATGCCCGGCGTGACGACGAGCTCCTCGACAGCGCGGCTGCCGACGTCACCGGCACCGCCGAGAACAATGTACTTGAGCATTCTCTTGAATGCACACACGGCAACGAAAGAGGGAGATTAAAGAGCAGATTCAACGCGCTGTGTTGGTGTTTTTTTTGTCTGTGCGCGTGGACGGATCCAAGAGAGAACGTCGAGGTGGGAGAGAAAGCCAAGACAATGTGGAGCCACGTGACACTGATAAGAAAACGAAATTACTAAAACCTGAAATTCATTTGCTTCGAAATAGTTCACACTTGCACAGCATAAATCCTCAACTGAATTTAATACAAGTATTCATTTTGTATGAAATTTACATAACGAAACTCATACCGTTCAGTGTTTTTGAAGATTGTTCTGGACACAACTATTAATAGACAAAATCACATGCCCATTGGTGCATTTTGGCGAGTTCTCGCAAAGTTGCTTTCAGCTGGTCAGAACAAACGCTTACACAACCGCTGTACACACTTTCGGCTCTCAGCGCAGCTTATATTCGCACTCTTCTTCTCTCACACACAGCCCGAGTGAATTATTATGCACTATCCTATCTCTGCAAGACTGGGTGGTGAGAGATTCAACCCATCTCTCGTTATCGAAACACACAACATCGCTCCCCAGGCCAATCGCGTGGGCGCGCCCCACTCACACACATTCACACGACCCGTTGACACACGCCGACTGACACACGCCCACACTGACACACGCGCACACTGACACGCGCCCACACTGACACACACAGACCGCACCATGGAGCCCTCGCTAATCGCCGAGGCGTGCGACTATGCCATTGCGCACGGGATTGTGATGGGCGGCGCAGTCGGACTCGAAGACCGTCCGCACGTCGTGACGCACGCGCCGTTCTGCCTCGAACCGTCGCCGTTTCCCGAGCGCGAATACCGCCGCGCGGTGGAACTGCAGCCGCATTTCAACGCGCTCATGGACAAGTGGGCACCTTGTTCCCCGTGCCGCATCGCATAACTGTGAGAAGTGTGCTGGGAGCGCAGTTACGGATGGCCGTCTCTGTTGAGATCTCACTGTCCCTGAGCGGCTCCTCGCGCGTTTGAAACTGACGATGCTTTCCTAACGCAGGATCAGCTGCGACTACTCATTCCTCAAGGCCACGCTGGCGGGCGCCATACAGTCGGACTCGTTCACGGCGGGGCTGTGGCAGATTTACGAGGCGACGAGGGACGATGCCGACCCCCAAAAGATCACGCTCGGCCTGTTTCGCTCCGACTACATGCTCCACGACGGCAGCGGCGGACAGTCGGACATTCGCGAAGGCCGCATCAAGCAGGTCGAAATCAACACCATCGCCGCGTCGTTCGGTTCGCTCGGCACCTTCATGTCGGATCTTCACCTGTACTTTGCCCTCAGAGGGCCCCTTCCTCCTTCTCGCGATCGCCTCCCTCGCAACGGGGCCCTGGACGGCCTCGCCGCGGGCATCGCGCACGCGTGGCGGCTGTACTGTGCGGAGGAGGAGCGGCGACGCGGTGGTACGCCACCGTCGGTGCCTGTAGTCATGATGGTTGTGCAGCCTGGTGAGACCAACTCGTATGACCAGCGTCACCTCGAGCACAGGCTGTGGGAAGCGCACGGCGTGCGACTCGTCCGCCGATCTCTTTCCGACGTCGCCGCGAGGGGCAGGCTGGATGCCGGCCTCCGCCTGACGATAGATGGCAACGAAATTGCGGTCGCGTACTTTCGTGCTGGTTACACGCCTCGCGACTTTCCATCGGAGAGCGAGTGGAACGCGCGCCTTATTATTGAGCGATCCCGCGCCATCAAGTGCCCCAACATTGCGGTGCACCTTGCCGGTGCCAAGAAAGTGCAGCAGGCCATCGCCGGCGCGGGCGTGCTGGAGCGGTTCGTGTCGGACCCGTCGGTTGCGCGGCGGCTGCGTGAGTCGTTCACGGGGCTGTACTCGCTGGACGAGGGCCACGAGGGGGATGCGCACGCGCGCATGGCGCTGGAGCGACCATCGAGCTACGTGCTGAAGCCGCAGCGAGAGGGCGGCGGCAACAATATTTACGGCAGTGCGATAGTCGCCGCACTGCAGACAATGACGCCCACGGAACGGTCCGCGTTTATTCTCATGGACCTGATCCAACCGCCCTCCGTCAGCAACATTTACGTGCGAAGGGGCGTTGCGACGCGCACGCAGATGGTGGGGGAGCTCGGCATTTTCGGCGCGATCGTAAGAGAGGGGGACGTCGTGTTGCGGAACGACGTGTGCGGCCACCTCTTGCGATCGAAGCCGTCCGGCGTCAACGACGGGGGCGTTGCGGCGGGTGTTGCTGTGCTCGACAGCCCGTTGCTAGTATGAGCACGGCGTGGAAATGAAGTGCTGTTATGCTGTGTCTGCCTCGCATCTCCGTTCGACAGTCTCAGAGGTTGCGAGGATGTGTGTCGGAAGACAGTGGATCGGATCGACAGATAGCAGGCCGTCGGTGCCGAAAAGTGCCAGCGCTGCGACCGAAGCGAGAGAATGAGGGTAACACGAAAACATCATGCAAACACGCTGAGTCTGTACACGTGGAAATATATCACGTGAATGGCAATGAGGACGCGGGTTGCCCGTGAAACAGCGAGAAGAGACTCACCGGCGATCGCAAAGTGCGTGTGGAAAATGTCCGCGTGCTCTCCGATCCTGGGTGACATGCCGCCCGATTCCGCGTTCTGCGCGAGGGAAAGAGTATGACACAAGAGTCCCATGTACAGAAGCCGTACTGCAATGTAACAACACACACACAATTGCCGAAAATTCGCTCACCTGGCACTTTAGAATGTACTCGCGCAGTGAAGACGCGGACAGCCACTCCTTGCGACCGAGGATGGCGAGGGACGCCGCCACCCACCACGCATAACACGCCTGGAGGCACACAACGCAGGACGTCATTTCCAGTGCACCGCACAACATAATCAACGATATGTAATCTCAATGCTTGCAAACCCTCCACAGCAAACGACACACCACCCACATCCGCAGCCTTCTCCGGCCGTCCGTTTGTGCCCCCGCCCTCCACTTGGCGCTCCCCCAGCCACAACGCCAGCGTGTCCGCGCGGGGAAGGTCTTCGATGCGACCGGCAATCGCAAGAGCTGCGAGCGCGCAGAAGGCTGCACAAGCAAGCAGAGCCGCCACATCGCAAAGCGTTAAACTTGAGTTCTCCGTGGACACGCACGAGCCATCCGACAACAGTAAGGGGGAGACCCACTTTGTCCCGCGTGCGATTCCGCGCCCGGAATGGACCCAAACGCGCCGTCCGCATTCCTACACGCGAAAACGTGACGAACGGCGGCGCTGACGTCGATGCGGCTCCCTTCGAGGCGTCCCAACAGGCGGAGTGTCGACAGCGCGCAGTACGTGAAGCGCGTGTCCGTTTCGCCAAACTCATCCCCGCGGAAGGAGCCGTCCGAATTCTGCAAGCCCTCGACGACTATTTGAAAACCCAGTGCTAAGGAGAACGGATTATCCTTCCACGTCCACAGGGCGATCAACGTCAGAGAGATGCATGCGCAAAGCGGATACACTGAACAATGGCGTCGGCGTCCAGAACGTCCACGCGACGCAGGAGAAACGCGACCTGCACGGCACTGAGAGTGTGCAGAACGTGCGCATCCTGTTCGCTATTACCAGCATATCCCCCTGACGGCGGTACGAAGGCGCTGAGGATTCAAGGCGCTCCACATAATTACGAACGACACCATAGAACCCAGCCCCAGAAGAGTGGTAGCGACGAGTGCTCACTCACCATTCTTCCGGCGACATTTGTGCATCAACTCGAGAATAAGATCAGCGCGGAGGTCACCCTCGGCGCCCATCAGTGCCAGTGCGTGCAAACCCCAAAAGATGCCGCTCAGTCGGAGGTGTTGCGTCACGTAGTGCTCGAGATCATGCTTCTCCTGCGATTCATGGCCCACGCGTGTGTAGTGAGCAACGGAGCGCAGCACAGCTTGCAGTTTGAGCACCCACATATTCGTAGGTGCGTATGAACGCCTTGTGCTTGTCGCGCTCGAACGCACCCATCCTGGCAGTCGCGCACAACACACGACAGTGCGGCCAATGCCGAGCAAAGGTAAACGAGCGGGGTTTTCAGTAGGCCGGCTTTGTGGATGTAACATTTTGAGCGCGTGTTACGCATTTTTCCGTTCTCCCGCCATTTTACTGGGGCAGACCAATTTGACATGTGTGCACATCCCAACGCATTCTATTCTTCATAACTCAGCGCATCCACGCGTGGCTGACATTGTCGAAGAGCATCTCTTTCCTCCCTTGCTTTTGGGTGTTCCGCAATGGTGTGAATTGGGCGATTGGAACTAACGGCGTGACGTGGACACGCACCTCTTGAGCAATCATGCCGGTATGTATGTTGCGCATCTTTTCCTCATCCACTCGGCAAACTTCTTTTCTTTTGCATGATGAAGTGCGCCAAGCAACACACACTGACGCCACACCATCCCTGTACGACACGCATCAAAGATCTTCGTCTGCTCAACGTGTGGCAAGGAGTACAAGAGCGAAAAGTGGTTCGACACGCACGTGCGCGAGTGCGCGTCCACATCCACCCAGGGCGGTTCCGCCGCGCAGACAGCGTCGACGCGAGAGGCGTCAAGCGGCGCACAAGAGGTATGCCTGGCTCTGTGTTGGGTTATTGTACTTCGCCTCAGCCTGTTTTACGCTGACAAACTTTCATTCACTGCGCCTTTCCAGCCCAAGCAGCACACGTGCGCAAAATGCGGACAAAATTTCAAAACGGCGAGCGCGCAGCGCGTTCACTCGAAGCTATGTGGTGTGGAACAGTCCGGTGGACCTTCCGGGGCCGATCGGAGTGCGGAACAGCGCGATACCTCGCACGCGGATCCGTCGGTCACGCCTTCTAGCTCGTCCTCGGTCGACCCGCGCGTCCTTCCGCGCCAGTGCTGGTGCACGCACAGCGACTGCCTATTCGAAAGCGAGGACCCCGAGGACCTCGCGTCGCACCGCGCAAAGCACGACAATCGCGCCCACCCGCGCAAGTCGGCGTCGTCGGTGTTCAAGTGCAGGGAGCGCTTTGCGAAGGGCCTCTTCCACACGCCCACCGTCGATCCGTCGAGAGAGTGCAGGTGCAGCGTCTGCAACCGCACCGATCACGACGATGCCATCATCATGTGCTCCGTCTGCTTCAAGTTTCTCCACTTTTGGTGCGACGGCAGCATCTGCGACAAGACGAACCCGCCGTACTACTGGATCTGCGCGGGCTGTCGAGGTCCCAGCCCGTACGCGTGCCACCACAGAGACTGCGACAAACGCTTCACGTCGTTCAAGGCCCATTACGACCACATGGAGCGCCACAAGGTCGAGGGAGAAAACGTCGCCGCGGGCCGACGCGCCAAGAAGAGACCCGCGGAATCGGCGCCCGAGGAGTCGTCGGCGGGCGAAGGCGCGCGGCCAAAGAGGCGAGCCGCCGCGAAGGCGATTGAGAAGGTGCGTGTGGCCGTGGACGGCGACGGGGAGGGCGCAGAGGCAAGCCGGGACGATAGCTTTGAGAACGGGGCTGAGGACGATTCGGGCGACGAGGGTGGCGCTGCGCAAAGGCGAAGTCGCCGGCGTGTGGCGAGCGAGGACGGGGAGCGCCCGACCACGGACGCTCACAGCGTCCTCCACCCGCTGCCCGCGATGTTCTCGCAAGCGAGAATGCCGGAGAGCTTCGTGCGCTCCGCATCCTCTCTGTCGGTTCGAGAGAACGGAAACGACCGACCTGCCGTTGTCGTTCCCCCTTGGGAGGGGCGCAGAATCGGCGACGACCTCTGGTTCGCCAACGCAGGCGGGCCCGTCACGGCGGCCGAGTGGGCGCCGGTGCCTGACGGCAGTCCGGTGCAGTACTTTGCGGTCGCGACGCGGAAGGACGTCAGCGAGAGGCGGGAAGTGCGGCGCCACGAGGGGCCAGGCGTCGTGCAGATTTGGTGCGTCGAAGAAAGGGCCGACCCGTTCCTCGCGATGGCGATTGTGCACGACAACGGACACGCGCTGGGCCTCGCCTGGTGTCCGCTGAACCGCGCCCCAGCGGACGTCGATGCCGGCTCCAACGGCGCTCTTCCGCGCATCGGGCTGCTCGCTGTTGCGTTCTCCGCTGGCGCCGTGGCCGTGTACGCCGTGCCAAGGATGGGCGCTGCGACCAACGAGCGACGCCCTCAGATTTTGCGGGTGATACCGGCGAAGATGCTCTGCGTTCCGGACGCGATTCCTACGTGCGTGGCGTGGTCGGCGACCGGCTCTGTAGTGTACGCCGGTTGCGATGACGGGCATGTCGCCGTTTTCCGGCTGCGGCCGCCCGAGTCACAGGGTGGCGGCCTGGTCAATCCAGTCACCAGCCGCATATGGGCGGGCGACAAGGTATTGCCCGTCTCGCGCGTGCGCGCGCACCGCTGTCCAGTGCGCTGCGTCGCGGCGTCTCCTTTCGACGACAACCAGATTGCGAGCTCTGGCTACGAACCGCACGTGCGCGTCTGGAACGTGGAGGACGCCTGTGAGCCCGCTGCCGAGAGCGTCGCGGCCACGGGCTTCCCGGCCGATATGACATGGGAGAGTGGGCAACACGTCACCATTGCGTCCGAGGAGGGCTCGCGCATCGTTTCGTTCGCCGATCCCAAGCATGTCGTGGCGGGGACGGCCACGCGCCACGTGACTGGCGCCTGGAGCGTGTCGAGCGGGCCTTTGCAGTTGGTCGCGTCGGGCGGATGCGACGGGTCTGTGCGTCTGTCGGACACGCGGCGCTCTCGTTTCAAGCTGAGCTATGTCTACCAGCTTGTGCCTCAGCCCGAGTCGCCGTCGACTGTTGTGTGGTCCAGGGGACAGCTGCGGTCCGAGTCGCCCGAGGGGAACGAGGGGGAACCGTCCCGCGACTGCAAAGTGTTCCCCGACGCGCGCCTGTTCATTACGCGCGTGAGGTGGAACGGAAATGCTGGTCAACGTAACTGGCTGTTGTCGGCCTCAGGGAGCGGCTTTGTGCGCGGGGATCTGATCAATTCTGTGGGACTGTAACAACCAAATGAAGTCTCTAGTGCTGAAATTGAGAAAGATAAGAGGCGAAGGCCCTTTGTGTGTTCCTTGAAACCAAACGTTCATGCCTGGAAGCGCGACACAATTCGCCCCGCAATAGCCATCTCAGTATGGTGGAAAGGGTGCGACGTCGCACGCATTTTCCGTCTAGTAGCGGAACAGGCGCGTGTTGGCATCTCTGACGCGCGCTAATTGCGAAACAGGCGCGTATGAAGCATGTGGCATGCTCGTTTTCAACGAAGTGGAGCGTGGAGCCACTCCCCTCGCCCATTGGCTGGGGCGTTTGCGCAGTGCGTCGATTTTACCGCCCTCTGAAAACGCATGGACAGACATAGGGTGGATGTTACAGTGGATTGCATGGTGGATGTTAGATCCCATAGCTAAGGCGGGTGTTCTGTGTTCCACTGATAGTCTCTGGAGGGTACGGTGGGTGTTAGAGTGGCCAATCGTCGCAGAGGGCGCCATCATGTGACATGTGCGTGCCGCTGTTTGGGGCTATTTTCCCGCTCACACACACACACACACGCGCACACGCACTTCCACACAAGCCCTCCGATGCCACGTGCACATCGAACTGCAGAGAACATCGGCACCATCACGAAGCGTTCATTGAAAGCGTGCGTGGGCAGTGGCCCTCAATTGTCATCCAAACACGAAATTCTCTCTGGCGGTCTGCGTTTTTAAGATGCGCTGCGCCGTCGTCCTCGTCGCGTGCATCGCGCTTACGGGCCTCTGCCTCGCAAAGCCCGTGGCACAGCGCTCGATTCCTCTCGATACGCCCCTGAGGGACATTCCGCTGTTCTATGGCACGGATGCCGTCGCCGAGTTCCTGCTTCCCACGACGTCCCTCCCGCGGCCCTCGGTCGACGTGCTTGGCGATGCGTCCGGCATCCTGCCCACAAAGTGCGACCTGTGCAAGGTGTTTGTGCAGCTTGCAAACGACTACATTATGGGCAACAAGACGCTCGGAGAGCTTGAGAGTGTGGCGAACGACGTCTGCGTTGTTGGTGAGTCTGGCCTGCTGAAATCCTTTGTCGGTGGCTATGCGCTTGATACTGTCGGGGGCTATGCGCTTGATACTGACCCAGGTCCCACAACAGTGCTCAAGGATGCCACCAGCTGGGATCCGAAGCTCGTCTGCCCCGGCCTCATGCGCGCGTATGCTCCGCCGGTCGTCTTCATCCTCCTTCAGCTTGCGCTCTCTCCGGACGACGTGTGCGGGCGGCTCGGCTTTTGCACGGCGCAGTCCGCCGCCACCACAGTGCCGGTCGAAGATTCCGAAGCGACCCTTCTCGTGACCGGCAAGAAGGCACCCGCGCCGGCGCCGGAGGTTCGCGCGTCGCTGCCCAAGGACGGGAAGGTGTTCCGCGTGCTGCAGCTCAGCGACATGCACGTGGACGCCAAGTACCAAGAGGGCTCGAACGCGCAGTGCGGGCGGCTCACGTGCTGCCGCGCGGAATACGGCACGGGCACTGCTGGCTACTGGGGCGACTACAACTGCGACCTGCCCCTTCGGACGATTTCGCACGCGCTTGACTTCATCAAGGCGATGGAACCGCGACCCGACCTTGTTGTGTGGACGGGTGCGTGGGCGACTGGTCCATTTTGCGCTGCGAGTGCGCTGTGTCTATATGATTTGGGTGTTGCTGGAGAGCAGGAGTCTCTGCGAGCTTGCATGTGCGTGTAGTTAGGATACGTGACGTCCTCGCCCCATTATTACACCGGCCATGTGCTGACGTGCGACCGAACCTCCAACATGCGCAGGCGACAACCCTCCCCACGACCTGAACGAGGAGAATGACGAGACGCAGATTGTCGCGTCGTCCGTCGTTGCCACGCTCATCCGCGATCACCTCGCGGACTTTGCCGTCGCGCCGTGCCTCGGGAACCATGGTGGGCACTCGTGCGGGGAGGGGCGCAAATCCAGTAGTTGTTGTTGTCAGGCAATGCCTCGCGTTTTCGATGTCGATTGTCTTTGCGGTATCAGAGGCTCTCTACGATCGCGCTGGTCAATCGCCTCGAAACACCATGCGCGTTCTCAACAAGCACGTTCTCACGAGTCTGTGTACCTTCCCACCATTCAGAGGGCTTCCCCGCCAATCTCTACTACCAGCCGACATACGCGTGGCTCACCGACGGCCTCGCCGAGCTGTGGTCCGCGTGGCTGCCGGAGGACGCCCTCAACTCGTTCCGCAACGCCGGCTATTACACGATGCTCGTGCGCCCCGGCCTCCGGGTGGTCGCGCTCAACACGCAGTACGGCTACCAGGAAAACTTCTACTTTGTGCTCAACAGCGACGTCCCCGCGGTCGAGGTGTACGCAAACTGGCTCAACGCGACGCTGGCCGCCGCGCGCGCCGCCGGGGAGCGCGTCCTCCTCCTCGGCCACGTGCCGCCGGGCCAGCCGGACGCGATCGAGTCGTATGGCAAGATGCACCGCGAGATCATTATGGAGTATTCGTCGATCATTGCGCTGCAGGCATTTGGCCACACGCACCTCGACCAGTTTGAGGTCGTGCGCGCCAAGACGGGCAACGTGACGGGCGATCCCGCCGGCGTTGCGTTTATCGCGCCGTCCATGACCACCTACACGCACCTGAACCCGTCCTTCCGCGTGTACGAGTTTGACGACGCGACGATGGAGCTTCTCGACTTCAAGCAGTATTTCATGAACCTCACCAAGGCGAACGACGTTGCCGCGCACGAGCTCGCGTCTGGCGTCTCGGCGCCTGACATGACGCCGCCGAGCTTCGAACTCGAGTACAGTGCGCGCGATGCGTACGGCCTCGCGAGCATGGCACCGTCCGAGTGGCTGAGGATGTCGGATCGAATGGCGACGGACAACGACCTTCTCGCTCTGTACTACAAGCACCGGAGCACGTCGGCGCGCAACGGCACGTGCGACTTTGTGTGCCGGCGGACGATTGTGTGCATGACGCGGTCCGCGTCCGTGGACGAGTTTGCGCTGTGCATGGGGGGCAAGAGCGAGGACGAGAAGCTTGCGCGAAGGCAGGACGGCGTCGATGTCTACCACGAACGATACTGCTGAGAGAAGCCGACTGCGTGTTGCAGTGTGACTAGTGCGTGTACATATTGTCTGAGATACGCTGGGCTTGATTGGGTGCGTGCGTTTGCGGCGCGTGCGTGACTATGTGCGCCTGTTGGATGGGCGCTAGAATGAAAAAAATTGGAAAACTGAGCTGTCGCCGCCGTTTGCATTGGATTTCGTCTCTGTGTGTGTGTGTGTGTGCGTACGTGCGTGCGTGTGTGTGTGTGTGTGTGTGTGTGTGTGTGTGTGTGTGTGTGTGTGTGTGTGTGTGTGTGTGTGTGTGTGTGTGTGTGCGACTGTTAAGTACACTACCGTACTGAGGCAGCCAATATTTCTCGTCTTAAACTTTTTTTCAGCCGAGTGCGGCGTTCATGCGCTCGATCAGACTCACAACGGCGCCCTTTTCGCGCTCGCGTGCCTCGGGTTCCAGCGCGTCGCCGATGTTGTCAGCGTACTCTGCAAGTAGGCAGAGTTAGATTCCACACACCACGTACATGCCACTTGTGCACGAAAAACATGCACACACACACAGAGGACGCACAGCACCTCCCACCAACACACACACACAATACAAGCCCTGCGGGATACAAATGGTCAAACGCACCCTTGAGAATGGCGCGCACTTCATCGATGGACGAGCCCGTCTGATTGAGCACAGTCGCAATGCGGTTCGCAATCTGTGGAACACGAAATCAACCAGGGTTAATTAACGAATGGGAGACATCAGAGGCGCGATGCGTGCATGGTATGCGTGTTCTGCCTGTGTGGCTTTGGTTGAAACGAAGGGTATGCGTGTGAGTGCGAGAGTTATGTGTGTGAGTGTGTGCGAGGGTTGCGGCCCACCTCCTTAACGCCCGACGCAATCGCCGATGCCATGGAATAGTCGACCAGTTGCAGCGTGAAGAGGCCGGCGTCCAGTCGTTCGAGGTACAGTCGGTCCATCTCGGCGGCCTCGTCAAAGTCCTCATCTTCATTGCGACGATCCTGCGACATCGCGATGAGGCACACAACGTGAAACCAAACGAGAACAAGAAGAAGAAACAACGTACATGCTGCGTTGAGTGGCACGCACGATGCACGCGTGTTGGACATGGGGCCAGAAGCCATATCACACGCGTCTGTGCGCCGTAATGCACGACGAGATACACACACACACACACACGTGGATGGGCCCATCAAACGCGCACGTACCTCCATTTCCTCGCGTATGGCGACGTCCCTCTCGGCGACGCGCGCGTGGTACTTTCGGTGCAGCTCCACGAGCCGATCGCACTTTGCAAAGTCGTCCTCCACAAACTTGTTGAGGAGACGGGGCCGCCGCGACTCGCTCACGTGACGGAAGAGGGACGCAACGATGGAGCACGCGTGTTCTGCGCGCGTAATCGAAGGGCGTTACGGACATTTCCGATGCTTAAGGTTAGGTTACCGATAGCACTGAGAGCGTACGATCATGCACATCTACCTATGGCCGACAATCGAACGACACTGCACCGACTCTCGCCCACACCCCCCACGTGACAGATTCCACTTGTTCCTCCACCTTCATGATCCGTCTCAGAGAAATTGTCGTGCCTCTTCGCCGATGGTGTCTGTATATAACGCAAGACAGGCGCGCAGTTGAATACACACAACCGCACTGCCGCACCATGGAGGCGCCGTCCTATGGCCAGCCACACAGCCGCATTCGCTGTCCCAACTTCTCACAGTCGCACAGGCTCGACAAGAATTGTTCCCGACCAACAGCCACAGCGGCATTGGGGGGGGGGGGGGGGGGGGGGGGGGAGGGCAGTGCATTCCCACCCACCCGCATGAAGTAGGGGAAGACGACCTTGAGACCCAGCGCGTCCACGAGGCGGTCGGCGCCCAGCGCACCCGCGGGACCGCTCAGCGCGTAATCCAGCGCTTTGAGTGCGCCGTTGCTCGCCATTTTGCGCTCCCTGTGCAGACAAAAGCGCGTGCGGCGCCGCTCATTAGCATCAGAAAAAAAAGAAGCTCGTGTCTCCGTCGCACGCGCCCCATTCGCAAAATGCCAACACAACTGACACTCGCAGACATTGCACACGAATGCCCCCCCGCACCCCCCCCCCCC
>CALSCQ010000873.1:0-16219 GCA_943704525.1 Pigoraptor vietnamica
CCCTCCCCCTCTGACGATCCCCCCTACTACTGGGCTTGCAGGTGGAAAGCCGGTGGATGCCTTCCCGTACTTTAGCCCCCTGGGTCGACTGCGCTGGACGTTTGGGTGCTTCGGCCCCAGCGACAGGGAGTACCTCCCCAGCCTTCGCAACTCGGGCGCCGCGAGCTTTTTCTTTCCGCAGCACGCGCTGGGCCCCGATGCCCCGGTGGTCACCGGCATCAACCAGGCCGGCACCGTTTCGCTCAAGATCGATCCCGTGGATGGGTTCCCTTTCTTTCGTGAGTGGATGACTTTCCCCCCCCTCAACTGTCGCCACTGTCGCCCGTGCTGCCCCATCCTGCTCACCGAGATCGTGTGCCGCGCGGTTGCAGAGAACGTGAGCACGCGGGTGACCCTCTTCAGCGGCGTGGACGAAGCGCCCGTGCTCTCGGTCAACTTCACGGGCAGGCAGCAGAAGGTCAGCGGGTTCCTTCCGAACGCCGTGGTCAAGGTGGTCGTGCGGGCAACGGCTGTCATGCCCTCGACTCTCACGGTCACGGCGGGCAGCATGTCGGCGACGTTTGACCTCCGCGCCTGCACCGCGCTGGCTCCCTGCCGTGCGTGCACCGTGTACCCCGGTGAGTGTCTGCCCCCCGCCCCACCCCCATTCTCGCCTTGCCCGCCTCCAGTCCACCTTGATCCCGCCCCCATCGCGTGGTAGTCAGCCTCGCTGATGCCGGCCCTCCCCAACCCAGTTCGGCTGTCGCTGGCGGCGTCATCCATGGATGCCCTGGGCGAGGGACGGCTCCTGCTCTTGAGCTCGGACTCGTCGATCGTTTCCGTGCCGGTCGTCTCTGCGACCGTGGGCGGCGATGGCGACGGCGACATTTTGGTTGCCAACGCGCCCCCGATCCAGCGGCGCAGGTCTGAGCGCCAGTCGGCAACAGATGGCCCGGCGTGTGTCGGCACGGCCTGTGTCACTGGGCCAGGTGAGCCCGCATCCTCCTCGGCCCGCGCGTTCCCCGCGCTGAACGGCCCTGACCCACCCCACCCACCCCAACTCCGCGTGCGTGCGCAGGTCTCTCGGCCGGATATCTCAGCGCCCGCAACAACATCAGCATCGCCGGGTCGGTCACTTGGACGTACGACTTTGCGCGGCCCACGAACGTCGCGAGTGTGTTGCTGCGCATGAGCTCGTGCCCGGCCGGGCTGATCGAGGAGTCGGGCCTCTGGCTCGTGGACGCCTCGAACAGCAGCTGGACGAACTGGACCGCGACCTTCACGGAGACCAAGCTCGTGTACAGCTGGCTCGTCCAGACGTACGAGGCCGCCGCTTTTCCCGCGACGCACCTGCTCGTTCAGACGCGGTGCACTCTCGCCAGCATCGTGGTGGAGGGGAAGGGTGGGTTGTCCCCGATGCGCTCCGGCGTCGCTGCCGCTTGCCTCCGTGCGCGCCGCCGCGCGTTCGCCTTCTGACTGACTGACTGACTGCCCCGCACCTGCGCAGAGGCGGCCAAGTATTCGGCGCTGCTGACGTTCGGCATTGGCGGGCTGCTTCCCGTCGCGGCGACGGGCGTCCTCCAGATTAGGAACTCGGCGATCGCGTTTTCGGCTTACAACTCTGCCGGGAAGCCCGTCTTCCTTTCGACGGGAAACCTGATCGTCACGCGGGTCCCGATGCCGCCGAGCCCGAGCGTGCCCACGTGCAGCGCGCGGGACAAGGGTGCCTTTGACGACCTCCGCCGGCCGATCGACGCGCCGAGGGCCCGCGTCATGCTGCCGTCGCTGGCGGCCGACTGCCCGGTATCCGTCCAGGCGAGCGCGAACGCCGTCGATCCGTATGACGCGCAGGCGCTCCAGTGCGATCCCGTGTCCGCTGTGCCGGCCGGCGGGAATTTCAGCGGCGCGGCCGCCATCAGCGGGTGCGCCGACGCGGGCACGTACGGCGTCAGGGACCGTGGGCTCAACGTCGCCATTCGAGACGCGATTCGGGATTCGTCCGCGGGCTCGAATCTGCTGGCCTTCAAGGTCGACCTCCCGGCATCGTCGGTGCCCCCATCCGTCTTGATCAGCATGGCCGCGGGCGCCTTGATGTCGTTCGAGTTTGATGGTGAGCCCTGGGCCCTCGCGTGTGTTTTCATCTCGCGTTTGGGCTCGTGTTCATTTTTTGTTGTCCCGTTTGTCTCCTCCTCTCTGACCTCCCCGCGGCCGCGTTGCGGTCGTCGGCGCAGTGTACTCTTGGGAGACGTCCGACTGGTCGGCGTGCCTGGGCGAGGCCGACGCGTGCACGTCGGCGAGCACGACCCACGTCAAGACGCGCCGGGTCTGGTGCGTCTCGCGGACGCGCGCGACCGTGAACGACTCGCTCTGCAGCGCGGACACCCGGCCAGCTTCGCAGTCGCACGAGTGCCCCAGGTGCCGCCCCGTCTACACCGCGTCGTACGTCTCGCCCTCGTGCGCCCAGGCGTGCACCAACGCGTGCGGGACGGTCGCGATCGACATGGTCCTCGTGTGCGTCGATTGGCTGGGCAAGCAGGTGGTCGACGACCTGTGCAGGGCGGCGGGTGTGGTCCCCAGCGTGCCGCCGACGGAGCCATGCACCTGCACGGACGGGTGCACCCCGCGCTGGGTCGCCATGCCCGGCGATTGCGTCGAGTCGGCGATCGACGGCCACCCGGCGTCTCGCGTCGACACGTTCGGGTGCCGCATGATGGACCGCGATGGGCAGGACGTCTTCGACGGCCGGGCGTTTGACGCGCAGCTGTGCGCGAAGGTGCTCGGGCCGCAGCCTCCGGACAGCGCGTCGTACCCGTGCGACAGGAAGGAGTGGGCGGACAAGTCGCTCTTTGAAGCCGTGCAGTCGGAGCGGAAGGCCGAGACGGAACTGCAGCTCGACAAGCTCAACGCCATGAAGCTTTCCGGCGCGGGCGAGAAGGACGGGAAGGCGAGGGTGCTGATGCTCAACGTGCAGCTCGAGGAGCAGTCCATCAACTACGATCGGCAGCAGGCGAGGAAGAAGGGCAACATTGGCCAGCTGATCGGGCAGACCGAAGTCGCGATCGCGCAGAACGAGCTGGCGGGCGTCCAGACGGAGGCGGCGCTCGGCATTCCCCATGCGCGGGCCGTCGCCGACTTCAAGGAGGAGGTCAAGCGGGCGAGGCAAGCGGACGAGGAGAGCAACTCTGTGTCGAACACGGACGCGCTCGTCGCCAACGCAGATGCCATCGGCCGCGGGTTCAACCCATTTGTCGCGGACTTCTTGGGGGCCGACGGAACCCAACAGAACGCCGGGATCTGCCCCCCCGTCATCAAGTTCAACCCCGCCGAGTCCAGGAACAGGTCCAACGATGGGACCATGTTCACGACCCCGGGGATCGACATTCGCCGGCTCGCGATGGCGAGCATGGAGGCAAAAGTCATCATGATGTCGTCGGAGCGCGAGGTCTCCAAGGCCAACTCGCTGTCCGTCAAGGTGGAGGGCAAGGTCAGCGCGGGTGGGTTGCTGCGCCAACGCGAGATCTCGTCGTGCTGGGATTGAGACGGGTTCATTTGTTCCACCCCCGCCCCGCCCGCTGATCTGCCTTTGTCTTCCCCTTCCCCAGTGGTCGCGAGCGGCTCGTTCTCCGGGAGCACGTCGTACAAGACGGCCGAGTCGACTTGCCTGCGGGAGGACAGCGTCAAGGCGTACCAGATCATCGACGCGCTGTGCTACGAGCTCACTGTCACGGACCCGGAGCCCCAGCTGGACGTGATGTTCTCGAACTGGTTTCGCTCGCTTCCGGACGGAGACTGCTGCGTCACCGGCGGGTCGTTGCGCTTCGACCCGTGTGCGGACAAGTGCGGCAGGTTCGCCTCGATGGTCAACCTCTACGGGACGTTCTACGTCAGCAAGGTGCAACTGGGCGCGCGCATGATCCGAGTCGTCGACATCGCGACGACGTTCCTCGAGAAGTTCAACAGCAAGGAGCTGGGTGTCGAGGCGTCGGCAGAGGGCGGCGGTGGCGTCGGTGACATCAGCGGGAGCGGCGGCGGCTCCACGACATCGGAAATGCAAGAGGAGGCGCGGTCGTCCAACGAGCAGACGTCGATTTCGATCACGGTGAAGACGCTCGGCGGCGACGCGGGGGCCGCGACCATCAACGCCAACGACATGACGGACCTGAGCGGCGCGAACGCGTTCCTTGCGACGGCCAAGGACATGTCGGTGCCCCTGGTGTTCTTCATTGCCCCGATCAAGGACGTCATCACGCACAAGAACTTTGCGGACATGCCCCTTGCGCAGTTCGAGCGCACGCGGGACTACCTCTTCAAGGTCATGGACCAGGCGTGTGCCCTGTCTGGCGCCAACTGCGGCAGCCAGGTGGACGTGTCGGCGTCCGCCCTCCGCTACGGCGACCTCGTGGTCCTCATCACGGATCCGTCGGGGAACAACGGCACCGGATTCAAGGTCATGTCGCAGGCCCCCGGCAGCGATCGCTCGGGGATCCTCTACTCCTCGAGGCTCACCGAAGGCAAGGGTGGGTTGGCGTTGCCCTTTTTGCCGAGCCGTTTTCCAGTGGGTGTGCCAGTACACGTGGTGCGCGGCTGATTTCCCGCCGTCGCGTCTCTCCCCCCTCCCCCCCCTTTTTTTTTCCTGCGCAGCGACGCCGATCATGGCCCCCATGCCCAACAGCGGCACCTGCAGCCCGCTTCGGGCGGACGCTGCGTACGAGGAAGTGCTGGCATACTTTCCGCGGTACTTCAAGACGCTGTTCAACAAGGCCATCGTGGAGAGCGGGGTCGCGACCATCTACTACAACTTGCTCAAGGCCCTCGGGCCCAAGGCGTGGCTCGAGAACGGCCCCACGTACCAGGCGTACCGGAAGCTTCTGAACCAGGCGCTGGGCTACTCGTGGACGTTCATGGATTTCGACATCACGGGCTCGGCGTATTACACGGAGGACGAATGCAAGCAGCGGTGCATTAACACGAAGCTGTGCGAGGCTGTCACGTACATGGATGGCGTCAGGGGGTACGTCGAGCTCGGCCTCCAGACGAACTGCATCCTGTTTTCGTCGTCGTTCTGGCCCGACCTCGGCCCGACGTACACGTATTACGAAGATGTGCCGCATGCCCTGTGGAACCCCTCGCGGCCGTACGAGACGTACGACAACACGCTCGTCCTGTACGGCTGGAGCTGCAAGATCCGACAGTCCACGGCGGACCCTTTCCTGGCCTACTACCCGGGCATTCGCAGCTACCGCAAGGTCGAATTCCACGGTGAGAAAACCGAAGGCGGTGGCGGGGGCGCCCGGCGGCATCTCTGTGCGCAGCTGACCGTTGTCTCGCCCCTTGCCTCTTGGCGTTTTGCAGCGCCCGTCAACTCGCAGTTCAAGGTGGTCTCCACGCTCGGCAACGTCATGCGCCGCTTTGGCACTCTGCCCCAGGAGGTGTGTTTGCCCAAAATTGCCGGCCTCTGGTGTTCGGTGTGCCGTGTCAGTCGTGTCCGCCTTGCCGGCCGCTCAATCGGGGGGGATCGCACGCAGGTCCGGACCGGCCAGTATTTCTACCTGACGTCGGCCGAGTACGGGTTTCTGTACGTCGCGAACGACAACGGCGTGATCCGCTTCTTCACCAGCGCCAAGTTGCAGCCCAGCACCACCCCCCCGGCCAAGTTTGCATTTGGCAGCACCACGAAGGGCCCGGGTGAGATCGTCAGGTTCAAGGACGTCGTTTTCATGTACGTCAAGCCGCCGGCGGCCGTGACGGCCGAGCCGTGGTTCGACGGGCGGCAGCACTACTGCATCGCGTTTGACGGCGGCGGCTACGACGCCACCACGGGTACGTGAAAGTGAATGCGCGACGTGATGTGTGCAAACTCTGTGTTGTTCTGCTCGCGGTCCCCTCCGCGGTCCCGTTGCTCACATGTGCTGTCTGGCTCTGCCGGGTGCTCGTTGCAGATGCCGTGGCGCTCGTGTACTCGTCGTATGAGAGGGCCAAGTTCTCGCTCAGCGGCAACAACACGGCGGGCCAGCCGGGAATCGTGATGCTCGAGGTCCAGCGGCCGCTCACGGGCAACAGCGCCGACACGACCTCGACCTTCACGCCCGCGGAGGTCACGGCGATCCTTCGCCCGGAGCTGCTGCCGACGGAGCTCAACGCGGTCAAGGTCACCATCACCTTCAACACGGACGTCTCGCGCAAGGTGCAGCTGCCGTTCGACAACATGGACACGGCGACGTCGCCCCTCGCGTCCGTGCAAGAGGCCTACACCCTCGTCTCGAGGGACTTTGTGTTCACCCTGTACCCGCCCGGCAACGCGACCGATCGACCGCTCAGCCCCATCTCGCAGCGCATGCTGGAGTTTGGCCGGACGCGGAGCTCCTGCACCGTCCGCCTCGTCTTCCCGAGGACCATCGCCACGGGTGACCGCCTCGCCATGACGTTTGCCCCGGGCCTCGAGATCGTCACCGACTCGTCCAGCAACGTCAACATGACCACGCTCGTCCCGAGGGAGGTCAAGCTCTTCCCGGATCTCATCTTCATCCCCGTCCTCGACACGTCCAAGTGCGTGACGCTCGCCGGAGGGGTGAACACGAGCTGCATCGTCGTCGCGTTCTTCTCGGAGCCCGTCCTCAACGCGGAGCGCGAGCCGCTCGACGGGTCGGAGCTGATGCTCACCTCGGACGGGGCAAAGCTGCCGGGCGCCCTCAGGGTGATTGATGTCGGCATCACGCTCGACGGCAGCTCCACGTACACGATGAACTTCACGATCGCCACGGCCACCCTCGCGTCCACCGACCTCGCCGTCACGTGTCTCCCGTACCGCGTGCGCGCCGCGAGGTTCGACATGGCCGTCACTCCCGATCCCCAGCCACTGTCGCTCAAGTCGACAAGCTGCAAGGCCGACGCGCCCCCAACGACGTTCACGTTCCGCGAGCCGGAGGCTGCGCACCCGGATGCCTGCCACAAGATTCCGTCGCGCATCATGTGCGTGAATGGCAAGTGGGAGTACCGACCGGTCTACCAGGCGCTGACGTGCACCCTCACGTGCCCCGGCGGCATCCCTCCCATCAAGTGCGACGCGACGAGCGTTGCGCCCTGCGCCTGTCCCCCGCCCCCCGCCCCGGCCACGAGTGAGTGCGCGCGCGTGTCAGCCGCGGCTTGTGTCTTGCGCTTGTGCCGGCGCCGGCTTGTCGTGCCCTATGTGCCCTCTCTCCCCGATCAGATTGTTAACCGCCCGCCTCTCTCCGGCCAAACCAGGCCCGCCCCCCACGAGCCCCGCCACAGACGCAAAGATGACGGGCGGCGATTCGAGCAGCGGGCTCAGCAAGTCGACGACGGTCTACGTCGTCATCATTGTCGTTTGCATCGCGGCCCTCGCAGTTGTGAGCGTCCTCTTCGTGTACCAGTACAAGAAGGCGCGGCGGGAGGGTCACAAGGTCGAGCGGATCCAGGAGAGGACCCAGTCTCGCGAGAACCTCGTCATGAACCCCCTCTATGGGAGCGGCGCCGACTTTGACGAGGCGGACATCACGAACGCCGCCATGTAAATTCGGCTTCACACACGGGTTCTTTGCGCGTTTCTTCGTTGTGCGCATTTGTTCGGCTGCGGCGGCCGCCTGCGTGCGTTCTTTGCTTTTCGTCGTCAGTGTTTCCTTTTCGGCTTTCTTCTTGCGTCCGTGAACCAAATGTACAGCGTCTGTGTCAGATTTGGCTCCAATTCGGACCGCGCCCGTGCGGAGGTGCGTCTTGCGCCCGGCGGCAGTGCGAGACGGTCGGATTGCGTGTGCAAAACAAGCCGGTTTCCACCAGCGCAGGTGCCAGTCGTGATTTGGGTGCGCGCCGTGCAGTGCGATTGGTCCGCCGGGCCAACTGGAGCCGGAGCATTCAATGAGTTGTGCGTGGCTGTTGGACGAGGGATTGTGTGCCGGATTTGCCGGGTTCCAGTAGTTGACCCACCGGCCAAGCCCACAAAGGCCGAGTCGCCACCAGCCGGTGAGTCGATTGCCGGTCTTCATCAGTGTCTGCTTGGTCGTGTGTAGCGGTCGGACGGCACTGAGGTTTTAGCTTGTGCCGCCGGCGCCCCAGGCATGTCTGGTAGTGCCGTTTACTGTAAGGTTGGTAACTGACTTGCACCCGGCCGCGCTGGCGACTTCCGGAGACGGCTGCTAGTGGGATTTAGTTGTGATTGGCATTTACGGCTTCACAACGGAACACCGAAGGTGACCGCCTGGCCAATGTGCAAATCGCGTTGGGTAAAACAAGGGGCCGGGCGCATCCATCGGGTAGGGTGCCGCCCTGCCTCAGCCGACACTGCGCGAGAACTGATTCGGCTGACGTGGAGCCGGCGTGGTTGCGCTATGACTGCGCATGTAGTACGTTTGGGGCAACTAAGAAGCAGGAGGACTGAGAACTCGAGTGGGTAAATTTTAAAGGTGATCGGCACCGGAAAAAAACGTCGGAGAATCTAATCGGAAAACTGACAGACGAACCGTATGAAGCTGCTCGGGCAAACGTGCTTTTCGCTGAAATCGTCGAGTCTGCCTTCTCGCGCCCGTGTTCTTTCCTCAAATCGTCGAGTCCGCCTTCTCGCGCTCGTGTTCCGTCCTCAAATCGTCGAGTCCGCCTTCTCGCGCTCGTGTACCGCCCTCAAAACGTAGAGTCCGCCTTCTCGCGTGTGTTTTTTCCCTCAAATCGTCTAGTCCGCCTTCTCGCGCTCGCGTTCGCGTTCTTCCTCAAATCGTCAAGTGCTTCTTCTCGCGCTCGTGTTTTTCCTCAAATCGTCGAGTTCGCCGCTCGCGCGGACGTGTTTTTCCCCTCAATCGTCGAACCGCTTCTCGCTCGTGTCAAATCGTCAAGTCCGCCTCCTCGCGCTCGTCTTCTTCCTCAAATCGTCAAGTCCGCCTTCTCGCGCTCGTGTTCCGTCCTCAAAACGTCGAGTCCGCCTCCTCGCGCTCGTCTTCTTCCTCAAATCGTCAAGTCCGCCTTCTCGCGCTCGTCTTCTTCCTCAAATCGTCGAGTCCTCGCGCTCGTGTTCTTCCTCAAATCGTCGAGTCCGCCCCTCGCGCAGACGTTTTTTCCTCAATCGTCGAATCCGCTTCTCGCGCTCGTGTTCCGTCCTCAAAACGTCGAGTCCGCCTTCTCGCGCTCGTGTTCTTCCTCAAATCGTCGAGCCCTCGCGCTTGTGTTCCGTCCTCACAACGTCGAGTCTGCCTTCTCGCGCTCGTGTTCTTCCTCAAATCGTCAAGTCCGCCTTCTCGCGCTCGTGTTCCGTCCTCACAATGTCGAGTCCGCCTTCTCGCGCTCGTCATTCTCCCTCAAAACGTCGAGTCCGCCTTGTCGAGTCCACCTTCTCGCGCTCGTCTTCTTCCTCAAATCGTCGAGTCCGCCTTTTCGCGCCAGTCCGGTGTATGCTTCTCTCACACTGCGGGATTGCCGACGCATGGCGGTGGTACGTTTTTGTTTCACCAACACCTGGAGTTGTTTCTGACAGTGTGATCGCCGACTCTTTGGCGCAAGAACGCAGGGTTGTGGCAGCAGCAGTGAGATGCCGCACAGGATCGCGAATGAGCAAACGCACTTCAATTTATTGTGTGATTCCCTCAACCTGTCCGTTTCTAGCGACCGCACGGCACTCCTGCTTTCCACAAACCAAAGCGCATCGCGCGCACTCGGGTGCTTCTTGCCTCGATCTGTTCATTTCTCGCACACCGTGGCGCGTGCAGTGTCTCCCTCAAATGAACCGCTTCTCCCGCACCGCCGATGTGTTTCCCTCTCCCTCAATCTGTCCGTTCCCTTCTCCCGAGCCAGTGGCCAACGAATTAGAAAAGTGCTCGTCCCACTTGCAGGTGCTGTCCCACCGTGACACCGCCGGCGGCGCGCGTGAGGGTCCCGGCTGCATGAAATCACGCATTCGGTCAGTGGGGCAAAGAGACAAACAGACGGGGGCCGTGGACTGTGAGCCAATTACCAGAGTCGAGAGTCCGGGCAGAGGAGGGAAGGGGGCATTGCACGGCTCTGCCGACACGGGCTGCAGCCGCAAACAAATCACGGGTCAAAATAAGCGCTTGAGTTTTCCCTGCACCCCAAAGTTCCCGAAACGGCACAGAAACAGCACACACCGAGTTGTCGCCCGCGCCGGCGAGGCTTTCGGCAATGAGCCCATCCGACGCGACTTGATCCTCCAATGCCGCCCACCCCTCATCGCCGGCAAGCGACTCGGCAAGGCGCCTGTCGAACTCGACTTGCTCCTCCAATGCGCACTCCTCAGCGCCCGCAAGGGACTCGGCAAGGCGCCTGTCGACCTCAATTTGGTCCTCGTCCCTCTGCAGTGAGTGCCGGCAGCATCCACCATGACAGGGACAAAGGGTCACTGGCTGAAAAAAAACAAGTCACATGAGCTGAACTCGGCCAATATTAATGCAGCACACACCCGATTGCCGCTGAGGGACTCTAGATCTGTCGCAAGGAGCCCGTCGGCCGGCTCAATTTGGTCGTCTCCCGGTCTCTTGTTCCACTCGTCGAGCTCGACCATTGGCATTCCTGCGAGGGGGGCGAGTGAGTGAGTCACAACTGAACACCCGCCGAAAAAACCGAAGGGCGACGTCGGTAGTAGCATGCCTTTCTCGACCATGGCAGTACTGCCAATGGGCACGGCCGCATCGTAATGTGCGGCGATCATGCACACGTGGACCGCCTCGGCCGAGTGCGAAGGTAGTCGGCACGCACAGCTCCGGTCGACCTCGCCAAAGTGAGAGTCACACAAGGGCATGATGGGTGACCGTGTTAACAGCTTGCCCTCGGCTATCTCGCAGTGGACGACAATGGGTGCCCTGCCGATCACGGACGGTCGGCCGAAATGCCGCCAGTCGGTCAGCCAATAACGCACAAAACCTAATGACAGTTGGCTGTCAAACACACCTGATGCAATAAGCGAGGCACGCCAGGGCAATGTCGTCGTCCCACGCGTCTGTGGCGCTCAGCGTCATGTGCACGTAATCTTCAAAGGATGCGATCCGCGCGCCGACGTTGCAGTCTTCGAGGCCGGGAACCCGGCCGGCTTCAAACCCACGCCGAAACCTCAGGAGCGCGTCAATGCATGCCGCACGCAGATCGCCATGGTCGCCCTACAGTTCAACACGGGGAGGTGAGAGATGGGGTCAGGCCGGCGGTGGACCAACAGCACTAGTGACTGACGGCACAGGCTACGCTGACTGACGAACCCCGGCGCGCCATGCACTGACCTCCACAGGCCGGCCCGAATGGCCTGCACTCAAGAAAACGGCCCTGAACAGAGACGATCCATCCTTTGGCACGGGAATGCGACGGAAACGAATGCATTCCAGAAGACTGGGGTCACAGAAAGGTGAGTAGGAAGTGACTGAGCCGTTGAAGCTGAACAATCGCGGCTCCGGAGAACTGAACTGAATGTCCGAGCAGTGGGCAAAACAGTGCCGGCACATTGATCAGCAAGTCGGCTGCCCGCCCAGCCGGTTGGACTCACCCATCGATTGGAAGTCGGACGTCCATGGCGAGACTGAATGGCACCGGCACTCCGGCCGGGCAGACGAGCGGAGGCTGACCGTTGCAAGTAGTCAGACACGGAGCCGACTGAAGCCAGAGGATTTACACAGTCGACGTCCCACTACTAAAGCACGGCCAGTGACGCCAGCGTGAGCGTGAGTACGGTGCACGGCCGTGGCGACTGAAGAAAAGTTTGACTACGCGCGGCAACACCCCGGATTTTTTCCTACAGTTGGCTGTTTTGAAGATTAGTACCCTGATCTTTGGCGCGCAGACGGATATCTATTTCTTCACACTCGTATACTGATTTCAAGCCACCACTTCTCGCGTGTCACCGTAAATCGCCCCCTCAAACTGCCCGCCGCCTCTTGCGCGAGTGTAGTGACTCCCATTTAAACCCGCGGCTTCCGCTGCTTTGAATTCAGTCACTGATTGCCGGTGCGATTGCCGTGTGTTGAAGTCAAATCCCAAAACCACTCGATCGGCTTCGGTGGGTCTTGACTTGCATGCATTTGAACGAACCAACGCTGGAAACAATTGCCGCGGAAAAGGGAGAGGGATCAGGAGCGAGCAGAACGGCCGGCAGACGCACAAAAGCGACAGTGAAATGCCACGCAGCAGCGCAAGGGAAAATCATTCAGACAAAGAGGGACCCGGCCGACCCAGCCGTGTACATGTGCGGAAACCGAGGCCGACCGGCGCATGGCGGTGGCAAGGTACGTGCAGCTGGCAGGTAAGGGGTGCACTCAACCGTGTGCGCTTCCCTCGAACGTCCGCTCCTCGCGCACTAGTGCGCTTCCTCAACCTCACTGTCCGCTTCCCATGTGCTCGCGTAGTTCCCTCACTCAAACCATGTGCGCTCACGGCCTTCCCTCAAACGTCCGCTCCTCGCGCACTAGTGCGCTTTTTCAACCTCACTGTCCGCTTCTCATGTGCTCGCGTAGTTCCCTCACTCAAACCATGTGCGCTCACGGCCTTCCCTCGAACGTCCGCTCCTCGTGCACTAATGCGCTTCCTCAACCTCACTGTCCGCTTCTCATGTGCTCGCGTAGTTCCCTCGAACTGCCCGCTCCTCGCGCACTGACTTGCATGCATTTGAACGAACCAACGCTGGAAACAATTGCCGTGGAAAAAGGAGAGGGATCGGGAGCGAGCAGAAGCCGGCAGACGCACAAAAGCGACAGTGAAATGCCACGCAGCGCAAGGCCGGGGAAAAAATACAGACAAAGAGGGACCCGGCCGACCCAGCCAGTGTGCAGAAACCGAGGCCGACCGGCGCATGGCGGCGGCAAGGTACGTGCAGCTGGCAGGTAAGGGGTGCACTCAAACCATATGCGCTTCCCTCGAACGTCCGCTCCTCGCGTACAGCTGCAGCTCCTTCGAACTGTCCGCTCCTCGCGCACTAGTGCACTTCCACAACCTCACTGTTCGCTTCTCATGTGCTCGCGTAGTTCACTCGAACTGTCCGCTTCTCGCGCACTGGTGCGCTTCCTCAACCTCACTGTCCGCTTCTCATATGCTCGCGTAGTTCCCTCGAACTGTCCGCTCCTCGCGCACTAGTGCGCTTCCACAACCTCACTGTCTGCTTCTCATGTGCTCGCGTAGTTCCCTCGAACTGTCCGCTTCTCGCGCACTGGTGCGCTTCCTCAACCTCACTGTCCGCTTCTCATGTGCTCGCGTAGTTCCCTCGAACTGTCCGCCCCTCGCGCGCTCGTGCAGCTCCTTCGAACTGTTCGCTCCTCGCGCACTAGTGCACCTCCACCTCACTCAGTCCGCTTCTAATGTCAGTGCTCGTGTAGTTCCCTCGAACTGTCCGCTTCTCGAGCACGAGTGCGCTTCCCTCGCTGCCTTCTCGCGCACTTGTACTGTCCGGATCCGCTCCTCGATTCTCACTATCCGCCTCGGCGTGCTGCGCTTCCCCTCACTGCCCGCAACTTGTGCACTTCTGCACTCGTGCGTTTTCCTCTATTCAGTTGATGTCCGCTTCTCCCGCAATCGCTCAAATGCGTTTTCTCACGTCTGACTGCCGCCTGACATGATCATGTGCGCCCTCGTACTCGTCTGTCCGCCGGCAGCCGAGTCTCGCGCCGCCCGGCGCACTCGTGTGCCTCCCCGGCAAAGCGTCCGCTTCTCGTGCGCTCGAGCTGCTTCTTCAAAATGTTAGCTCCTCGCTGTGCCGTCAGTTCCCGCAAACTGTCCGCCTCAGCTTTCACTGACTCGCTCGTGCAATTCCCTCAAATCAGTTAGCAGTTGTCCGCTTCTGTCTCGCACCGGCGCTCCGGTGCAATTGCCTCAAACTAAACCGGTCATTGTCCCGAGAATTTTGTACGGTTCCCTCCAACACCTGTCTGCACCGGCTTCTCGTGCAGTCCTGGGCCTTCCCGGCTCGGGGCACTCGGATGATTTCCGCTCGGCTCGCGCCACGCACGCGTCAGTTAATAGATGCCGAGTGAGGATCCCCTCACTAACCGACGCTTTCTTCTGCACAGGCGTCTCAGGCCGGAACTGCACGGCCCTATCAAATGTCAAACTGCCGTTGCTACCGCCGTCGATGGAAATCGGCAGCAAACGACTGGCGGGGCGGGCATGAAATCTTCTGAAACCGCACGGCAAGCAAACCCGGTCTGATTCGGCTACGAGCGGCCACTGATCTGTCCCCAGCCGGCGACGGCACTGGCAAACCGGACCACCGTCACTATCAAGTCTTGTTCAATTGTCCAGCTTCGGCCTGGCCGGGCGGTCGGCACTCTCAGTCATCAGATTTCCATCACTGACTGACGCATTCAGCTTCGAACCAGCGGTCCGGATTTCACCGTCCTCGAACTGCTGTTTAAACGGCGTCCGATTCGCGTCGGCGGCAGCTGATCCATCGCTCAGTCAGGCAACGGCAACCAGTGTTCAGTCTTTTGTGCTATCCGCAAACTGTCTTTGAACCTCATTTTTCCTTCAAACGGCCTGCGGACAGGTGTTTTTGTTTGATTTCCCCTAACGGCTCTCCACAACGCCGTTGCACCGTGTATGATCGTGCCCAAACTAATCTCGGTCCTTCAAACTCGGGACCCAGCGTTGTGCGCAGCCGTTTCCGCAACTGAACTGCTGCTCGCGAACGGCGCGCTCGTCACTGATGTGTTAACTCCGAACTGACGGCTGCGCGCGGCCGGGATGGCCGGCGGTTCGGCGTTGCTACAATTGTCGTCCGCGAACGGCGGCAGTCTAAAGTAGTCATCGGCTGCCGATTTCCTCAACTGATTAAAACGATTTCCGTGACTGACCACTGCCGTCAGTAGAGTCGGTCGCCCAGAGCCGGCGCCGCAGTCTAGCGTCAGCTCAGGAAATCACTGCACAACCGGACCGTGTCTGGCGCTTCGCGGCGGACCGTTTGAAGGAATACGAAGCTGATCAGTCCCGCCGGACAGTTTGTGGCCGAAAGTGGCAGGCAATATCGTCCGGTCAGTCCAGATACGTTGTGAGTGTGATGGATTCGGGTCACGTGTACAAAGTGTGAGTCACGTGTGGCTTTCGTTACTTTGTTACTCTGCTTACCGCAAAAACTCTGTTGGAGTGTAAATTTCTTTTTTGAAGGAGTAAACTCTTCCAAAGCAAGAGTAAATCCATCCCTTTGGCGCCAGCCAACGCCCCACCGAGGCGCAAACATACACTGAAAAGCGCCGATTCGTCCTCTCTTCTTTCTCTCCAGTCCCCGTTGGTTCCTTTCCTTCGGTGACTGTGTGTTCCCCTGGTGCGCTCCCATGCCCGCCTTCCGGCTTCTCTCGCCTCGACAACCATGGCGCGCCCGCCTCCGCGGCGCGCTCGCAATCGCGGCAATCCAGACGCCGAGCGTCTTCGTCCCACGCACCTTCGCATGTTCTTTTTCGCCTTCTGCGTCGGCCTCGTCTTCGCTTCGATCGCCCCCATCCCTCCCACTGCACCGACGGCGACGATGCCCCCGTCCGCGTCCGTCTCGACGCCCCGCGCCCTGCTCCTTCGGCGACTGCGGCGACTGCGACGACTGCGACCACGGCGACGACGCCGATTGATGCGAACGCCGCTACTGGTGGCGGCCCTCCCCAGTGCGTCTCTCCCTCTGGGAAGGCCGTCGGCTGGTGGGTCGTGTTTACTGTCGACCGCGGCGTCGATTACTTTTACCTCGACGACACGATGCCCCGCGTCGCCCCCTTCTCGTCCCTCGGCGTCCTCGGCGGCGTCGAGAACGCCACGTCGTCCCCCGTCGCCCTCACCGTCCGCTCCGTCCTCGGTGCGCGGCGCGTCGCCGACCACTTTGCGTACTCTGACTCGTTCAGCGCCGTCGTCAGCAACGCCTCTCTCGTCAGCGACCGCGCCTCGACGTTCTTCGCCTCTAGCGTCCTCGACGAGGCCAACCGCCCCCTCCGCTCCCACGGGCTGATCGCCTTCAGCGAGTCCCACGGCGTCGGCGTCGCGCTCCTTCACTCGGACCCGTTCTTCCCGCCCATCGATCCCCGCACCGGTGGAATCCTCGACCCCGCCGATCCCTCCGCGGGTCCCTGGCGCTGGATCGACTCGGAGGGCGCCGCACGCACGCGCCACTTTGGCTGCTTCTCGGTGGGCGACCCCGCGGGCCCGCTCAAGACCGTCGCCGCCGTCACCCTCCCCGCCGTCCTCGAGCTCGTCGCCAGCGCGAATCCCGTCGTCGAGGTCAGGCACCTCGTCCCCCCCACTGCTTCGGGCGCCGCCTCCTCGCAGATTGCCGCGTTCC